>OY992883.1:61191912-61206912 GCA_963921405.1 Cepaea hortensis
AAACAGCGGTCTAACTGACTTTCATTCCAGATTTTAACACCACGTCTTGCCGCTAGGATGGATCGGTCGTAACTAAACGTTCCCTACCCCGTCGTCACAGCATGACAAACCCCTAGCTACCCCCCCCCCCCCCCCCCCAGCAGAGTGCTCAGCTGTGCAATACTGAATAATCTTCCCATTGCACACCAGCCAACACTCCCCATACAAACCTACTCTGTTATATCCTTCCCACATGATTCATCTGTCACTAATTCTCTTCAACTATAGAACTTTGAAGTTTCATGTACAATTTCTTCTGAATTGATCCTTCATTAATATTTGTTGATGCATGCATAACACTGGATCACTCATGTTTGCTGTCTTACTTGTGGTCATAAATGCTGTTATTATCCTGGAATTCTCTGCTCCCCACTCTATTAGTTCTTTCTATGAATCTTTACATAGCATTAGAACCACTCGTTCACTATGAGGGACATTAATAGTCATACTGGTTGGAACAAATTTAAGCTTGCTACTAAAAGGGAATTTAACACTGGACCATTTCATTGATCAGAAAGTGCACTAACCAATGCACTGTCAATGTAATACTAAATGTTAAATCTAAAAAACAACTGCTAAACTGTGTAAACAAAAACATCACTGTTGGATAAAAATAGACAAGTTTAAATCATCATAGAAATAACATTACAAGCCAACATTATTCCTCTTCTTGAGTTCATATTTCTCTTCTTTGCTGACACTCAAATAACAACCCTTATTTCTATCTCTCTGATACAAGTGGCAATCTATCCTAGGTTTCTATGAAAACACAATTAGTACACAAAAGTCTTGAAAAAGAAACATATCAAAAATATGAAATATAAAATATTATATGAAAATATGAAATATGAAACTACGGGGGAGAAAATGTGGACACACAATCAATGAAGTGAAAATTTAAGTCACAATAAACAGTACAAACGATTGCATTTATACATATAGCACAGAGTGAAAATGTATACAAAATATGGTTGACAAAATTTGTTAACAACAAAAATATTCAGACATTTTCTACAACAAAAACATAATAGTAAATGAACTAATAAACGTGATTAAACGTGGACACAAATACACATTAAATGTGAGAGAACATGCAACATGAAAGGGAAACTTCAAGTGGAAAACTTGGCACACAAATCTAGAACTACTCTGTGACATAGACTCAAAAAGAGAAACAATAACTGGACATACTGGAAGATACTGGAAATACTTGAGATGGAAGCACCACTGGTGTTGGTGCAGTCACGGGTTGATGTGTTGAGCTGGAACTCATACTGTCAAAACTGCTGAAGTCTGCAAATCCATCAACTGTGAGTAAGATAATGAACATACATAAAACCCCTGCACCAACCCTTTATGCCTAGTTCATATTCTAGTTCTGGCTATAGAGTTACAAAAATATCAATAATCTACTGGATAGATTCCATTAACGATTTATTACAAAATCAAACTCACTGCAGCCCTGACAACTCAAGATTTGGCTCAAGATTGAAAAGCTCAACACCTTCCACTCGTCCTAAGCTTAATGATGTATAGGGGCAACAAGCCATTGTCCACTTGGAGACTGGTAATAGGGAACTCATTCAATGTACATCATGATGCTTGCATGATTTTGTCACAAGGTATGTGGGTTTTGTATTAAAACATTCACAGGACACAATGTCTGTTTAATTTATGCCTAAAATGTGTCTGTCCTAATCTGTGTAGACATTTGGTGTATCTTTAACATGCAACCAATATTTACATCTCCTGAGCCTGTACCCAGCCTTAACTTACGCCTAATATGTATATATATTTAACCAATATTTAGCACACGCATGTTTCCTTACTTCATATTTTACATACATACATGGCCTATACTGGGGACAGTAACAAATTATATTGGATACTCCAGGCTTTCTCAACATTCATATGTGAGTGGCAAGGGTGTGCCAAAAATATATTGTTCCTGAAGTGATAATTCCCCCCCCCCCCCCTTCCAAACCAAACAAACAAACCAACCAACCAACCAACCAACCAACCAACCAACCAACCACCCACCCACCCACCCACCCACCCACACAGAGAGAGAGAGAGAGAGAGAGAGAGAGAGAGAGAGAGAGAGAGAGAGAGAGAGAGAGAGAGAGAGAGAGAGAGAGAGAGAGAGAGAAGAGAGAGAGAGGTTTCAATATTTAACTGTCACTGGGAATTTTGGCACATAGCAAATAAAGTCATTAGATAACTAAGTGAAAAAACTGTGTTTCTAATGTAGATACAGTCATATATTATATGATCGGTTCCTAGATCAATCAATCAATCAATCAATCAATCATATATTATACATGAAAATGTGCACAAATAAATGAACAACAGCGTAATATAATGTGTTAACTTTAGGGATTGTAAATACAGTTAAACCTAGAAATAATGAACAATTATTCTGAAATAGTATTTCTGACAACATAAACATGAATTTGTACGCCTGTTGAGAGCAACCTTTTACCACATTATATCACATACACCAAATTATGATGTATATTTATCACAGTTTAGCGGTTGTGTAGATTATTATTTGTTGCCGAACTGTTTAAGCTTTCTGCATGTATCTTTCTCTGTCTGCCTCTGCCTATTTTCCCACATACAACTAATTTTCTGCTCCACCCCTTCTGTTGATATGTCCCATAAACTGTATCTGTTATTTCTTGGTGGTTTTGGTCAGTGATCTTGTCACACCCGCAGCTGTCAATACCTCAGCGTTTATTTTCTTCTGTGTCCATGATATTTGTAACATTCTTCTTAAAGAACCACATGTCCAATGAACATAAACACTTTCTAAACTGATATGCATCTCATATTCCCTTCAACACAAATAAATCTCAACTACTCGCTAGTTACACACTCACCATTTCCATTGGTGTTGCTACTAGTGGAACTGGATGCAAAAGGATCACCACCAAAGTCTCCAAAGAGGTCAAATCCAGAGGGTGCCTGGCTAGTTGTCGTTGTGGCAGGTGCTTGGGTCTGTGAGGGAGGCTTGACACCTCCAGGTAGAGGCACTGACACCTGGACTGGAACATGTGTAGCTGATGCAGTCTGAGGAGTATACAATGAAACATTATATTTAATTATATCTTTAGACCCTGTAAAAAAGAGGATGTAAAATCTCTAATCAACCTAAAGCTTACTATTGTAGTTTATAATTAAACGAAACATTATTTGTCCAGCGAAACAAGTAAAGTAAAATTTCAATGAACCAAAAGTGTTTCTATACTTCGTTGCCTGATACATTCTGTAAGAGATGTGGTGGATCTTGCCAACACAGTGATCTGTGGGCCATTCTCAGGTCAAATAGGGACGGACTTTCTGACCATTTATTGTTTCTCTATCATTGCTGAAGAGGACAACATTACTGTCACTAAGGACTCAACATCGCATCACTCCAGGTAAGCCCAGGGATACTCTGTCTCCTCCAGCAAGTGTTGTATAGTGTAGATGCTGATACCCTGTCTCCCCCAGCAAGAGTTGTACAGTTTAAATGCTGATACCCTGCCTCCTCCAGCAAGTATTGTACAGTATAGAAGCTGATACTTCTGTTAACACACTGGTTGTAAACACATCAGATTTGTCCCCTCATACATCCTTCCTTCAGCAAGTGTTGTATAGTGTAGCTGCTGATACCCTGCCTCCTCCAGCAAGTGTTGTATAGTGTAGATGCTGATACTCTGTCTCCTCCACCAAGTGTTGTATAGTGTAGATGCTGATACCCTGCCTCCTCCAGCAAGTGTTGTATAGTGTAGATGCTGATACTCTGCCTCCTCCAGCAAGTGTTGTATAGTGTAGATGCTGATACTCTGTCTCCTCCAGCTAGTGCTGTACAGTGTAAATGCTGATACCCTGCCTCCTCCAGCAAGTGTTGTATAGTGCAGCTGCTGATACCCTGCCTCCTCCAGCAAGTGTTGTATAGTGTAGCTGCTGATACCCTGCCTCCTCCAGCAAGTGTTGTATAGTGTAGCTACTGATACCCTGTCTCCTCCAGCAAGTGTTGTACAGTGTAGGTCTCCTCCAGCAAGTGTTGTATAGTGTAGATGCTGATACTCTGTCTCCTCCACCAAGTGTTGTACAGTGTAGATGCTGATACTCTGTCTCCTCCAGCTAGTGCTGTACAGTGTAAATGCTGATACCCTGCCTCCTCCAGCAAGTGTTGTATAGTGTAGCTGCTGATACCCTATCTCCTCCAGCTAGTGCTGTACAGTGTAAATGCTGATACCCTGCCTCCTCCAGCAAGTGTTGTATAGTGTAGCTGCTGATACCCTGCCTCCTACAGCTAGTGTTGTATAGTGTAGATGCTGATACTCTGTCTCCTCCACCAAGTGCTGTATAGTGTAGCTGCTGATACCCTGCCTCCTCCAGCAAGTGTTGTATAGTGTAGATGCTGATACCCTGCCTCCTCCACCAAGTGCTGTATAGTGTAGATGCTGATACTCTGTCTCCTCCACCAAGTGCTGTATAGTGTAGCTGCTGATACCCTGCCTCCTCCAGCAAGTGTTGTATAGTGTAGATGCTGATACTCTGCCTCCTCCAGCAAGTGTTGTATAGTGTAGAAGCTGATACTCTGTCTCCTCCACCAAGTGCTGTATAGTGTAGCTGCTGATACCCTGCCTCCTCCAGCAAGTGTTGTATAGTGTAGATGCTGATACCCTGCCTCCTCCAGCAAGTGTTGTACAGTGTAGATGCTGATACTCTGTCTCCTCCAGCTAGTGCTGTATAGTGTAGCTGCTGATACCCTGCCTCCTCCAGCAAGTGTTGTATAGTGTAGATGCTGATACTCTGTCTCCTCCAGCTAGTGCTGTATAGTGTAGCTGCTGATACCCTGCCTCCTCCAGCAAGTGTTGTATAGTGTAGCTGCTGATACCCTGCCTCCTCCAGCAAGTGTTGTATAGTGTAGATGCTGATACTCTGTCTCCTCCAGCTAGTGCTGTATAGTGTAGCTGCTGATACCCTGCCTCCTCCAGCAAGTGTTGTATAGTGTAGCTGCTGATACCCTGTCTCCTCCAGCAAGTGTTGTACAGTGTAGGTCTCCTCCAGCAAGTGTTGTATAGTGTAGATGCTGATACCCTGCCTCCTCCAGCAAGTGTTGTATAGTGTAGATGCTGATACCCTGCCTCCTCCAGCAAGTGTTGTACAGTGTAGATGCTGATACCCTGTCTCCTCCAGCTAGTGCTGTATAGTGTAGATGCTGATACCCTGCCTCCTCCAGCAAGTGTTGTATAGTGTAGCTGCTGATACCCTGTCTCCCCCAGCTAGTGCTGTATAGTGTAAATGCTGATACCCTGTCTCCCCCAGCAAGTGTTGTACAGTGTAGCTGCTGATACTCTAGTCTCCCCCAGCTAGTGCTGTACAGTGTAAATGCTGATACCCTGTCTCCCCCAGCAAGTGTTGTACAGTGTAGATGCTAATACTCTGTCTCCCCCAGCTAGTGCTGTATGGTGTAGATGCTGATACTCTGTCACCCCAGCAAGTATTGTACAGTGTAGCTGCTGATACTTTGTCTCCCCCAGCTAGTGCTGTACAGTGTAAATGCTGATACTCTGTCACCCCCAGCAAGTGTTGTATGGTGTAGATGCTGATACTTCTCTAACACACTGGTTGTAAATACATCACATCTGTCCCCTCATACATCCTTCCTTGCTGGGATCACACTTAAATCCAAACTCAAGAATCCTTACACGTTATTTTTTTTATTGTGTCTTCAACTAGCAGTTATCCATTGTTGTTCAAATATTTCCCTCATCCATCGTGAGGTTCAAACTGGTGCTCTTGAAGCCAACCGATCCTCTTGATGATTGATATGAACGTCTGCATATCTTTTAAGTCCTTCTAAGAGAGCAGTAACTATGCTCGGTACCCACTCATGCCTGCTTATTCTAGATTTTACAGAAGACAGACTGAGAATGAGACACTATCAATGCCAGCTAGTTGCCCTAGATATATCAGGACTCAGAAATAACATAGTAGGAGACTAACTTGGAGGAAGCGACCACTACCTAATGTAACTCATTGTCCAGGGTATAACTTTCAACTCAGGCCCAGCCACCACACAATGACATTACATAAAATCCAACTGGGTTTCACCATGCATAAAGTGATGCCTATTCTTGAGGTGCAGAAGTGGGATATTAATGGAGTGGTAAAAGCCTTCTATCGATGCTAACTGCAAAAGATTATGGTGCATCTACATATCAAATTGGCCCAGCAGACATCAGAAATGCCTGGTGCTAAGACAAATAAAACAGCAGCACTGTCCATCAGGGAAAGACTTAAAAAAATGCACCAAGAAAAACTGTGGGACAAGATATGTCTGAACTGGAAATGATGTTGCAGCTATAGAGCGGAGGTTCAAGCTAGACAGCAGGCTGCACACATAATTTATAACACAAACTACCAGGTAGACATCTTTACTGATGCACTACATGAACTATAAACTCTTAACCCTTTACAGGGCAGACGCTTGTCCGTTTTTTAGCCCTGAACGGGCAAGATTTTTTCAGGTTCAGTAAAATTTTGGGTCGCAATAGTCAACCGATTTTAGTTAAATAAACAACACAATGAAGGGAAAAGCATGCAGAATATGTTACTCACGTGATTGTTGTCAGTAATCCATATATGAACACAAATATTTATGAAATACAGCATGTTGTTTGTGATTCTCCGTCATCTATACAGCAATTTACAAACATATTTTCAGAATCATAATCACTTTCTTTAAAGTCCGACTCAGACTGCTAATGCAAAGTAACGCTTTGCCCTGATATCTAGCTCCAATTAATAGTCAACTTCGTGCCCTTTAATGTCACTTAAATTGAACCTAGCGAAATCTCGGCTATCACTTTAAGAATCGCCAAAATCCGTTTTGAAAAACTAAGCGTAAAAACCCCGAAAACTATCAAAGAAAGTCCGTAAAAGTCCGTTCAAATTCATAGTAGGCGCTTACAAATGGCGGCCACGTTGTCAAGCTATCGGTGAAAGCGAAAGTAGCCGTCGGAAGTATCGTAAGGCCGAGAAATCGCGTTTTTACAATGCATAATAGTATCGGACGTAATCGGCCGATTTGCTCGTTAAAGCGATCGGACGGAAATGGACGTTCTGCCTTGTAAAGGGTTAAAGGTGGTGAATTCCTACAACTGAGATGTGCACTAGGCATGGTTGCTGCAAGGAACTGAAAAATACTGCAGTACTATCTCACTTGTGGAGAACCCACGAATGAAAAGCAGATACACTTGTATGAACAACAATATAATGAAGTCTGCAACTTTAAGAAAAGGAGAGGTATCCAGGTTACAGAATCAACTCAATGACAACTACCACTGTCTTGACTGGCACTGATAGATCACCATTCTTCACCTCAATATGAAGCATAAAGTGAACAACACATGCATGAACTGTATCCTTCTGCTTCACCACTATGAATGTGTGGACCAAGCACACAAAGGGCTGAACATGTTCTCCACGACTGTCCTATCTACAGTCAGTATAACACATATAGTGGCCCATTACATGAACATTAAATTCCAAACTGCATAACACTAAAAAGGAATTCAAACATCTGGTTGAGTTCACCCTGAAAACTTGCCTGACAGTGTAGTTGAGTTAAGAACCGACATCACTGCACTCAGGACATTCCCATACGTGCTCCGTCCCCTCGTTCAACAGCCAGCGAAGAGTCACACTACTAATCGTTCCCACCGCTATCTGATTAAAAGTTCTCCTGGTCTTCCCTCTCAGTTTTGAGATTCTTCCAGAACCCCTGCCGATCCCCCGCAATCTCATTCTTTCCACATATGGGTTCTCAATCTGTTCCTCCGCCTTCTCCACCTGGTCCCACAAGTGCACGACCACCTCCCCCTTGTCCATAGGAAATCTACCACCAAGAGGTGCATTCACTGCTAGCCTATCAGCCTGTTCATTCCCCCTCACCCCCGTATGGCCAGGGCAAAATATCTATACAATTCTCACAATCTGTGACCTCTCAAGCGACAAGAGCCATTCCACCGAAACATTCCTTTCTCCACCTTACTAAGCATACTATTTGAATCCGTAATGAATACGACATGTGTTGCAGTAATCTCCTCTAGCCAACGGAATGCCGCTGTTACTGCCTCCACCTCCATTCTCATACTGGAGTTCGTAGTCTTATATACCAGACTCTCCCTTTTCAAGACTCGTCCATTAGCCTTTGCAATAAAGACCCACCCACTACGTCTGTTTCTCACAACTGACCCATCGGTGTAGATGACTATGTCACCTTGATGTGTGTTACTCTGGATCAGCTGTTGAACTTCAAACTCAGTGCGGCCCGCTGCCCATTCTCTGCACTCACGACCCAGTGTTATTATTACATTGTGCCAGTCCGTCATGTCTTCCAGAACTTCAACCCACTCTCTTCCACGATTGATGGTCTCTAGATCACACACCTGACGTGTAGAAAGTTCTGCCTGTGCCATCCAGGACCTGCTTTGTCTTAGTCTATGACCCTTGACTATATCCATGGCTGCATGCAGCGGGTGATCCCTATCTGCAGCAACTCTCAGGTACCATTTAGCCTGAAGGACCCTATGCCTATCCACCATTGTTGGTAGCACCAGGATATGCCTCACGCATATAATTGGTGTATCCTTTGTGCACCCCAGGATTAACTGCATGGCGGCATTCTGTATGCGCTTCAACCTTTCAAGCTGGCTCTTTGATACTGTCAGCAGTCCCAAACCATACTCAATGACAGAAATTATTAAGTGTAATTGTCAATGATAGCAATTGCAAAAGAAGAGGAGGACCTCACAACTGCAGTGATCACGGTCACCTCCATCTTTTTACACTGTCCTACTGGTTGTAGACATAAACTATCCATTCTGCTCAGCAATGACCTTCTGCCTGCTCCAGCTGAGAATCTCCAACTAGATCTCTCTCCAAATTGCACAGAACTGTCAGTATATATTATAGTTTCATCTCTTTTGGTATTTTTAATTTATCAATTATTTGACCTAATCCAGTTTGACCATTCATGTTACCATGCAGGGGGCTGTCTATCATTAGCGGTTACTCGTTTTAAGCCTTGGCTTACTGCTATACATGCATGACAGGCAATGATCAAATCCTTCCTGAAGAAATATGCTCCTTTATGGTAAAAGAAAAACATCAAGTGGTAAAGCAAGGTGCAACATGAAATAAACAGTTTAATTTAAAATTGATACTAACCTGAGCAGTTGGAGGTGTAAACTTGGCAGCATTCTCACCAAGCTGCGTGCGGAATGGCTTCACCTGTGGTTTGTTGTTAAGTGCTGCTTCATTGGCCCACTTAGCCGCTTCCCTCATGGTGTCTGTTGGAGCCACGTACCAGCGTTTCTGCTCATATTTCTGTACCATGTACTCCCGGACACGCTGCTCATCTCTGGAATCTGGCTCTGGTGACGAAGCACTGTCATGCAAGCCTAAGTATACTTTTCTGTTTAGCTGGGGAAGATATCATGGGCTCAAATAAACATCTGGTTAGCTAGTTATAAATGTCTGTATGTTGGCAAGTTACAATACTGTTTAGCTGGGGAAGATATCATGGGCTCAAATAAACATCTGGTTAGCTAGTTATAAATGTCTGTATGTTGGCAAGTTACAATACTGTTTAGCTGGTGAGTTACTAGAGTTACAAGAATAAAGCACATGCATATCTATAGATGTCTATGACTGATTGATTGATTAATCTAGGAACCGACATCACAGCATTCCCATAGGCGCTCCGTCCCCATCCTCAGCAGCCAGCAAAGAGTTCCAACACCAATAGTACCAGTAGCAATCTGATTATATGTCGGTCTCGTCTTTCCTCTGAGCATCGAGCGTCGGCCAGATCCCCTCGTCATTCCTTGCTGCCTCATTCGAGGTGTACACGTGCTCCCACAAGGCTGACACACAGACATAAATATAGATACACAGAGATGGAGAGACAAGACAGGGACAGACAAGCAGGTACACACAAAGAGACAGTCAGACAGACAGGCAGTGGGAAGAAAAAGATGCAGGAAAGGAGAGACACAGCAGATGAATGGAGTGAGAGAAGGACAGAGAAGAAAGCAAGATGAGAATGAGGAAGGAGAAATATGACTACGGCTAACGCTATAGTTACTATAAAGATAAATTAAATATTCCCAGTTAACTATTAGAGGCTGTTGCCCAAGCTAAAAATGCCACTGAAAGGGACCTGATTTGAGTTATGAGAAGAGAAGACATTAAGCAGAATGTGATGGATATGCTGTATTCCATTCCCAAAGAGGCCTTCTAGAAACGCTTCCAGCAATGATGGGACCGCTGGGAGAAGTGTATGCATTCCCAAGGAGTGTAGTTTGAAGGTGATAAGGGTTTCAGATCTCTAGGTGAGTATATTTTTAAAGGTAAAAGAACTGATACATTTTTAACTGACCTCATAAAGTAATGATACCAGTATATATGCCAACATCAACACACAGAGTGACAGAAAAGAAGTATACCAAAACAGAGGAAAGTTAACAGAACAAAAGGACCAGACAATGTCAAAATGATGAGTGATTTGAATGTGACTGTTGGACAAGGCAGAGAAGGTGATGAGTTTGGGAATTATGGACTGGGCATAAAATATGGAACAGGTCAGAAACTAATATAAGTCCTAAATGAAAATTAGTTTGGATTTCAAAGGGAAAGGAGAACCAGAGACGCAAGTTGTACTTTAAGACTATTAGCAGAGATGATGATTGCCCAGCAAAGAACTCTTTTTGTGTACTTCAATGAATATGAAAAATGTCTTCAGCTGAATATCCTGGAAAACACTATATAAGATCCAAGAACAAAGAAGGACAGAAAAATCAATGCTTAGATCTATAATTGATTGATTGATGATTTAGGAACCGACATCACAGCAATCGGGGCATTCCCATAAGCGCTCCGTCCGCATCCTCAGCAGCCAGCGAAGAGTTCCAACACTAATAGTATCAGTAGCAATCTGATTATATGTCCGTCTCGCCTTTCCTCTGAGCGTCGATCGTCGGCCAGATTCCCTCGTCACCCCTCGCTGTCGCATTCTTTGCCAGACCACGGTGCTCCATTTGCTCCTCCGAGATGTACACGTGCCCCCACAAGGCCGAACCACGTCTTCCTTATCATGCATCAATACTCAAGTTTTGCAGAGCCAGCCAATCTGTCCACCTGTTCATTCCCCAGCACACCAGCATGCCCCGGAGAAAAGATCCAGATCTACAATTTGTATATTAAACAAGAAGCAGTTAAATCAATGAGAGAGGGAAACTCAGAACCAACACCAATAAGAAGAGAAGTACATCAAGAATGTTTGCTTTCACCAGGACTATTTAATGGGTATTTAGAATAATGATGACAAAAGCAAACACAGAATGCAAACTGGGAGTTACATGGAGAATGAATTAGTTCAATAAAATGTGCAGATGACCAAGTGATAGTAGAAGAAACAGAACACGCACTGAAGAAATTAATGAAAACAAAAGTAAAACAAAGGATTTACACGTGAAAATTAACATCCAGTAGACAAAAAATATAGAAGTAGTTAGGATTCCTCAAGCACTACAGATTAGAAGAACAAACCATAAAAACAGGTAAAAAATGTACCTGGGTCAAATTATATCTGAAGACTCCTGATGTGAGGCAGACATAATTAGAAGCTGATGGCAAAGGGGACATTTAAAGACAAGCAAACAATCCTCACTTCACAGAAGATACAACTTAAGGCATGGAATAGAATCCTCTACAAGAGTATCTGACCACTCACACGGTATGGTCCTGAAATATGGATAATGAATAAGTATGATGAAAAATGTATACAGGCATTTGAGATTTGGTGTTATTAAAACATGAAAAGAATCTACTGAATTAAAAAACAGTGACAAATGTACAAGCACTGGGAAATATATCAAAACAAAATAAGACCTTAAAGTAATCAAAAGACAAAGACTCTATTTGGCCCTAAGACATGAAGAAACACCTATAAAGATGGTAAAATATTGGGGGAAAGAGGAAAGGGTAGACCAAGATAAATATTGATAAAATAAGCACACACAGATCTCTGAATACATGGAATTAAAGAGAGTGACACAATACAGGCAACTCTGTAATGAGATAATCACAATGTTTCATGACCAGTCCAAAGGGTGAAATACTTGATGATGTAAATAAACAAGAAAACATCAAAATCTAAAAAAAAGCACCTTGACAGAAAAGTTACAAAAACTTTCCAATCACAGTCAAGAAGATTAAACAATGAACTAAAGAGGGGAAAGGGGGCAAATATTTACCTCGTTTCCATGTGATTTAAGAAACTCCATTTCTTCTGGAGTGAAGCTAGCCATAGATATAGACTTGATACGATGAGGTGGGTGTAACCCTCGTCTGCAAATAAACCAATCAAATATAAGTAAAGTAATGACCCTTTACCACACCTTTTGTGTATGTTGAAGCCAGTAAAGGACCCTGCTACATGCCTTGAGGAATACTGAGTGTTCAGCAATATTGTTATAAACCAAATGGCACTTGATCAGTTATGTGGTTTCTATCACAACCACCACCTTCACTTCCCACAGCATTTCCTAGTACACATTTTAGGCTGGGTTGACCTGGAAGTCCAGGTCAATTAATTTTATAAAAAATCTCATCAAATATAGTATTTGATAAAATATATTATGAAAAAAGAATCAGCAGAAATCCATCTCGACATCAAGACGACTAGGTATACATTGACAAAATATAGAAACTGAGAATACTAGGATAGGAAATTCACCACCTCGTTTTTTTAGATAAGGGCTAAAAACTATAAGGTCCAGTGTGCACACTGTACCAATTAAAAATCTCATTTGTTGCAAAGATATTGCTCTACTAGTAGTCTCTCAGGAGCTTCCGACTGTTCCAAAGATATTGCTCTACTAGTACTAGTACTAGTAGTCTCTCAGGAGCTTCCCACTGTTCCAAAGATATTTCTCTACAAGTAGTCTCTAAGGAGCTTCCCACTGTTCCAAAGATATTTCTCTACTAGTAGTCTCTCAGGAGCTTCCCACTGTTCCAAAAATATTTCTCTACTAGTAGTCTCTCAGGAGCTTCCCACTGTTCCAAAAATATTTCTCTACTAGTAGTCTCTCAGGAGCTTCCCACTGTTCCAAAAATATTTCTCTACTAGTAGTCTCTCAGGAGCTTCCCACTGTTCCAAAGATATTTCTCTACTAGTAGTCTCCTCTCAGGAGCTTCTCACTGTTCCAAAGATATTTCTCTACTAGTAGTCTCTGAAGAGCTTCCCACTGTTCCACTCATATATGCTTTACTAGTAGTCTCTCAAGAGCTTCCCACTGTTCCAAAAATATTTCTCTACTAGTAGTCTCTCCGGAGCTTCCCACTGTTCCAAAGATATTTCTCTACTAGTAGTCTCTGAAGAGCTTCACACTGTTCCACTCATATATGCTTTACAAGTAGGCTGTGAGGAGCTTCACACTGTTCCAAAGACATATGCTCTACTAGTAGGTTGTGAGCTTCACACTGTTCCAAAGATATTGCTCTACTAGCAGTCTCTGAAGAGCTTCACACTGTTCCACAGATATATGCTCTACTTGTAGGCTGTGAGCTTCCCACTGTTCCAAAGATATATGCTCTACTAGTAGGCTGTGAGGAGCTTCACACTGTTGCAAAGATATATTCTTTACTAGTAGGTTGTGGACAGCTTTCTACTGTTCCAAGGATATAGCTCTACTAGTAGCCTCTGAGGTGCTTCCTATTGCTCCAAAGATAAATGCTTTACCAGCAGTGTGACGAGTTTCCTACTGTTCCAAATGCTCTACTATAGGGTGAAGATAGGTATGCTTTGTGCAGATTGGCATGATAGGTATGCTTTGTGTAGATTGGCATGCTAACATTTAAAAAAAATCCATGATAGGGACCATACATTAGATCTTTCCGTCAAGGCTTGCTGGAGTGTTGGGAAATAAGCAGGTGGACAAACTGGTTGCATTTGCACCTCCGGGTGGAGTAATGGTGCACGATAAGGCAGATGAAGTCAAGGCTCATTGGGATAGTGTGTATAGTGTGGTGAAAGAACAGATACACCATCCATCATTCACACTGCAGAGAACAGAGGCTGTAATGAGTTTCCCACTGTTCTAAAGAGAGTGAATCAATATAGTATCATAGTAGGGAATGGAAACATTACTCTTTTACAAAGATATATGCTCTACTTGTAGGCTATGAGTAGCTTCTCACTGTTCCAAACAGATGTTCGACATGTAGTCTGTGAAGTGCACTCCCAGTGTTCGAATTTCCGAGGAAACGCCCTCCTAATTAAACAATAAATAATAATATTAACTAAAGAGTTTCAAAATCAGACTACTTACAAAATGCCACTGCATGCTGTGCACACGAAAGAGCCAATCGTCATGTTCACGTACGTCGGACCTCGCTGTTTACAATCAAAACAGTGTTTGTTACTGGGGAAGGACACCATCTCCCTCAACATCTTTAAATGTTTCTCGTCCTGCTTTTTCTTGTTAGTCGCCATCTTGCCGTCACAAACCGGAAGAGGTCACAACTCTGAGAGGGGAAGCAATACTCTATTTGCTTCCCTAACTTCATATTATGTCCCTTGTTGATGAATCTTTACGTGTTGATTGGGAAGCTCGATGTATGAGGACTCTAACGGGCACTCACCCACTGTTTATGCTTCATCTCAGCACCGCTTGGTACAAAAGGAGCAAGATGAGATGAGATGATTGGATTTCACAGAACATAAAAGAAAAGAAGACACAGAAGACACTGAGTTCTCACAATGGTGAGTTCAACAAGACCTCTATATGTTACTCTAGTTTCATTTGGGTCACTGGAAGAGTTTTAACTAGTTGTATGCACTGATTTACTGTTTTGAGAAGGATTTTTTATTTTCTGAAAGAACTTGTTCCTCGA
>OY992883.1:61209412-61354412 GCA_963921405.1 Cepaea hortensis
AAGGGAGAGGAGGAACAGGATATAAATATCTAGAGAACTGCAGGCTCCTATAGACAAGGCGGACGAGTGCTGCACGGAATCAGGTTCTGTAATCACACCAGTAGAAGTATCTGTACAACTGAGCTGTTATGGAGGAGGTAACAGATATCACAGCTAACGGCAGTGTCATCAAAAGAGAGAACACACTCAAGTAAAAGGGAATAACCTTTGCCCGCTCACGTCTTTCAAAGATCACATGCGGGAGGTAGTGGAAAGAAGTATTGGAGAACATGGAGCAAAGAATGTTGCACACAATTTACCAGCAAATGGCCATTTCAGTGATTGAGTATGGTTTGAGATTGCTCTCATTATCTCATAGTCATATGGTGAAGCTGGAGCGCAAACAAAATGAGTCTATGCAAGCCATTCGTGACTGTACGCGGATACACCTATTATAGGTATGCAACATGTACTGGTCTTGCCATCCATATATGGAAAACACACACGAAACATCAGTGCCAGAATGGTGTCCCGAAGACTGGAGTCGAATGATATACTGTCCTCTAATGTGGGCTGCTATCCTTCGGGAAAAGGCACATGGTGCAATACCGCAGTATTCGCACACGTCACTGTGAGGGTTTCCAGGCGGGAATGGAAACACCTGCAGCAGTAATTGACTTGGAAGAGTATCCTGTGCAGTAAAATCGTAACATTGCAGCGGGAAATGCACATCGAGCGAGACTTGGTCAATGTGACTGCAGCTGCTTGTTTTTTGTTGTTGAAAGAACAACCTCAATGAAATGCGGTGCATGGGCATGAAAACCTCAACGTATCTTAATGGGCTTACGCCAATAACTGAGTTAGGCCTGGATTATATACCAGGCGAGCAATCCCAACTTACCTTGTCATAAATTATACTTGTATAACAGGACTACAAGCATCACCATGAGATTTTTCCTTGAGCAAGCTGGGTATTGTTCTTCGCGAATCGGATTCTTTACTTGCTGTCGCGTGATCAACTACTGTAGAGAGAAGTGTCACAGGTACAGTAGAAGACAACGAGACTAACCGTTTGGAAAGTCTCCCCGCTGAAGAAATAGCCGACAAGTGGCTCGTAAATCTAGGGAGTATGACAACTGATCCCAGAAGAAGTCTATTATTCTTACTGTGGCACAGAAACTGCAGATACAGTTTTACAGCTATAGACACAAAGATGACAGCAGACTTAGCAGCGGCACGATGGTCCTGTGGAATATAATTTATCCCCCAGATTTAACTTGAGCTATGTAGCACAAAGAAGTCGATAAAGATGAAGATTTAACTTTCGTTCTACTCTCACCTTCGTGTAATCTAATTAAATGTTGGATTATGAAAACTATAACTTCACTTATTTATTTCGCAATAAGCGACAACGCCGCTTATCATTGGTGTAATATTTAAAAAAGAATAAGGAAGGGCTCCCACAGAGAGAAAATAAAATATACTACGTAAGAGAAGTGAAATCTGCAAACGAATATGTGTTCAAGTGGTCTGGCGGTTCCACACGCCTGATAGTCTTAATTAGTCTGTAATCGTAAGACAGAGTTGTGGCTGTAGCAATATAGTGTGGGTAGCTCCAGGATGGTGGGTGAGTACTCAGCCGAATTAGGTGTTTCCAACGGTGAAGCTGGTAGTTTCTCAGTCGTTTCTTTCCAGATCATCTTAAGTTCTAGCCACAGTATTACAACAAGTGGTTGATGTAGATGTTGCTGGATTGCAACACAATGCTGATGCAGCTGGTGACATGTGCTGTTCTCGGGGTTTTCACAAACAGTCTGAAACAGTCAAAGCAAAAACAAACGACTGGTAAGTGGCTGCCTGGGATGAATTATCATGTCCCTATCCTAGCCTGCCATTCTGAATCTCGCTACCGTACCAATCTCTAGCTGTTATTGTATTGTTGATGTGATAGGAAAGGAAATGGATCACTATCCCAACAACCAAACTGACGCTCCTAAGTGTACAAGAGACGCAAGGGTGTATTGTAATGTTATGGCAATACTCCCGATACGAAGGTGAATGAATATGAACCTGAGCAGGTAACAAATATTAATATTCAAGAACGCACCATGATATACTGTAGAGCAGTGGAACGATAATATTCAAGAAACAATGCATGCATTGCTATGCAGCAACATACCAATACTCTATGTTAAAGTCAAGAAATCCTTCTGAACCAACGCTAAGTCATTAAACAACAAGATTCAAGACTGCAGTTGCGTATACTATAAGGCAGTAAACTATCTATCATCAAGGTCATTGAACAGTGTAACAAATATAGTCACATTGTCTGCGATTGATCGTCAATGTGAATTATAGGTCACGCAAAGCGCATTGTGATTCTGGCCTGGCGATTTTTCTAACAACTCCAAATGCAACTAAATCGCTTCTAGAAAACAGGACAGGATTCGCTCAATCTAAAATATTAATTATCCTTCTTCGTGATTTAGAATTCCGACTTTGCTTGCTTCGCGGATAATTGACTCAAACAGTCGTAAAATGTCGTAAAATAATATAAATCGCGCCATCTAGACCAAATGTATTAAATGAATTCTCGCCTGTTGGAAAATGAATTTATAAAAAAGGCTATTCCTTACTAGTCCTCCTGACTATGAGAATATTAGGTTTCTCTTACCACGCCTTGCCCCAAAGTGGCCTCGACAAACAAACATGTTATGAACATACAAATACATGAATAATAATCGTTTGGTCTTACCTAGTTTCAGAATCAGATCTTCACTACCACAGTCGGGGCGCTTATTCAACTGAATACAAGCTTTGGAGATTCTAATACTGCTTTCAGTAATATACTTTTAAAATATCCATCTATCGAAATACTAAATTTGCTCCGACAAGTGACTGCAATTTCTCGTGGAAAAGTGATACAGGAAGTGGAAGTAGGATTAGCAAGTGGGCGTTTCCGGGTCCGGTTTCAGGTGGCTTGTAATTGGCCAGAATAAGTACGCCAAACGTAAATTACCTCATTAAACGTATACATACTAAGTAAACGTACACAAATAATTATATTTCTAACAAATATTAGACTATAAGCAAGAGGAGTTGTTTTTTCAAAGGCTTTGCCACAGATGCCCCCCTTTGAGAAAAAGTACGATAATAAGACTTTTCCACTATTTGGAAAGCCGTCTCTTTTGCTAGATCTAACGTCTGCGTTATCTGTGGGCGCAGCCTAGGATTAATGTGTAGAAGTAAGTCTATTCAGAAACTCCTCTGTATAAAGATATATCCCAAGTAATCTGTTTCCATATTGCCGGTTACATGGAGATCTCCTTTGGTAACTGTGTCTTGGTAGTCCATGTCCCTACTAGAGAGTATCCTGTTCAGGTGTTCCTATAATTGTCCAGGCCGCGCGGGCCTCTGACACTGGTGCATACAAGTTCATGTTTTTTCTTCCTCTTGGACGTCTCCATAGTATGATTGAAGTTTCTTCTCTCACCTGAGTTAGAAGTTATCTTGGATTTTCCCCATCTGGGTTCTCCTCTGACGCGTACTTCGCCTGCCACCATAAATGTCATTAAATGGACTGGAGGGTCCAAAGATTTCTCCGAATATTTTCTAATCAAGTTTGCGTGGAATACCTGGGTGTTACTACTAACAGAAATCTTGAAGCTGGTGCAGGATATTTTCTTCACAGTTTAAAGAGGTTCTTGCCAACTAATTTCTAACTTATTACTCCTTTCGGGTAGTAGCACTAAAGCTTGGTCTCCTACCACCAGAGATATTTCTTTATTTTTTTTTTTTTTTTTTTAATTTTTTTTTGGTAGTATAACGCATGTTTCTTCCTGGCCCGGCGGAGGTTGGAGTTTGCCAATTTCCATCCCGTCTTCAGTTTACTGTTCAGTTCCTGTACATACAGCGAAGCAGTGGCGACATCTTACCCAGCTCCTTCTTCACACCATGTCCTTATTAGGGCCTCTAAAAGTCCTTTGATCGGTCATCCGAACAATAATGTTGCTGGTGGAAGTCCTGTTGCGACATGTGGTACTTCTCTATAAGCAGATTGTGTTGCAGGTAAGTACTTGTCCCAACTGTTTGGCTTCTCTCGGTCTTACGTGTTTAATATCGACTTGAAGGTCTCAGTACATTTTCCCCCCACAAATTCTTTAGCCTGAACATGGCAGTAGCTTGTGTTGATATGGCGCATTCAGGAGAGGTAGAAATCTTATTCCTTCAACTTGACATTGATTTGCGACCCATTTTCTGTAACCATATGATTAGGAAATCCTAATCGGGTGAATATTATTATGAGTGCATCCGATATCCCTTTAGCATCTATGACTATACGATAGCTTCCGCCCACATAGTACAAGTGTTCACTAAAGTTAGAATGTAAACATTCTTCCTCTTAGAGCGTGGCAGTGGTCCTACGATGTCCACGGCTATCCACTCAAACGGTGTACTCAAAATTTGCATTTAGCCCAAATTTACTGGCACAGTCCAATGTTAAGGCGAGATTCGTTGACGTTCTGGGCAGGACTTGACATACCTTTGAATGTCGGCTATCATTCCTAACCAAAAATAGTGGCGTGTAATGCGTTGAGTTGTGGCACCAACTCCCATATGTCCACGTAAAGATATGGTGTGACCCATATGTAATATCTGGTTACGAAACAGTTAGACACAACAAGCTGTCCGTTGTGATTCTCCTTGGTTCCCTCCCGACGGTATAAAAGCTTGTTCTTCATGTAAAAATGTCCTCCTAGAGGTGGATTTCTAGATTTTTGCAATGGACTGTAGCAAAATTGTAAGATTTGATCCTCAGATTGTGCAGCCATAATCTCCCGCGGTAGTGGGTTGATAGGACGAACAGGCTCACTTGACTCTGTGGCCTGACTCCGGGTCTGCATTGCTGCCACAAATATCATCCTAGCATGAATGGGTATGCTGGGTCCTCTATCACAGCAGCAGAGATAGTGCCAATGACATATTTTGATGTCACTTTCACATTGGCAATCGGTAACTCCATATATAGACTATCATGCCCAGCGATATTTGCCAAATTTGTAAGCGATAGCCACCAAGTCAACCATTTAGTTTTGTAAACGACATTTCATGCCTTTTATGGCCACGTCTTATCTTGACCACAGGTTCTGTTGACTGCATCCGATTAGGTTATGACGTAATCGTGTCAGGGTGGTACTCGATAGAATACACATATCCTGCCCTTTCATTTGTTAGCGCCATTCTTTTGGGCGCAAAGAAGTGTTGTTTGAACTGATAATGCGAGCAGCGTTTTCACCGGTCATACCTCCTTAGATACTTCTATAAAGTTGAGGCAATATTTTGAAAACATGTTGAATCGCTTATATCACAGCTTAGCCCAGGTATCGACACTTTCCCAGGTTCTTTTCAATGTGTATACAGCAGGTTCCCGCGTGCACGAACAAGTCTCGGCAGAATAATGTCTAACGCAGACGATATAATTGTTTACCTAGAGGGTAGCGGTGCAGCATGAACAATGCCTACTCTGTGATTGGTGCCTGGAATCAAGGGCTCTTGTGACCCCGGCATTTTTCTCCATGAATGCTCAAAGAGTCGTTAGCATGGCAGGTATAGACATTAACAGAAAGAACACAATGGCATATTCTGGCATCACCTAAGACAGACACTTCTAGCACAAGTATCACGTAGACATTGTTGCAGTCAAAGCCAGACCAAGTTTACAAGCACTGAAGTCCATATTGAACAGCGCCTGCTTCCCTTCCTCTACTGGGGCTTGAGCTGTACGTTATAGATTACGGTCTGAGCCTCCGCATTGTCAGAAAAACTGTTAGAAGGATTAGACAAGATGTAAAATGAAGCAATGAGACTTATACTCGGCTGCGAAAAAAAGACACAAAGTGCATGCTATGCGATACATCGTTGATTTGCCGACGACTGACACCAGTCACAAAGTTGCACAGATTGTGAGAGTATCAGTGGCATCGCTATCGACAACAGCAAGAGAAATCGTCTTGAAAGAGGACAATTATCGACGGCTGAGGCTGAGAAGACAAAGATAACGCCAATGAACGGCTAAGGCTAAGAAGACAATCAAGCAGGTCTGTGACTTGGCAAAGACATTTAAGTATATACTGTAAATAACAGTCACTAGCGTCGGTTGAACACTGAGATAAGGGAACTGGTAGAACAGCATTCACGTCTAGAAGATATTATTATCTACCGAGATAGGTGCGTGAAGCGCGGTTAAGATCAGCGTGGGCGTACATTGGACAAAGGATGGGGAAAACAGTCAAAGATCAATGTGACACGTCCCAGACAAAATCATCATCCTGACTGGGGATCAACGCCTCATGGACAATAAAACAGACAGTGACACACGCGTTAATCGTATCAGAATCCATACGCATGCTGCAGAAAAACCAGCTGTCTTCGTTACGAATGAATAGACAGTATTTGGAAGTTGCGCTTCACATCGTTCACATAGATGTACGCACCCGGACATGTCGGAGTGAAAGGTAATGAACGCGCAGACCGGCTACCAAATAATATACCAATACAAAGGGGAAGAAGCATGGACAGGGCAGATGTAATCAGTGCAGCAGGGACTCGGCTGGCACATGCTGGCGAGACTGATGTAATCAATGCAGCACGGACTCGGCTGGCACATGCTGACAAGACTGATGCTAGAGCCACGCAGCGATTTGGGAGTAAAGACTGGTCAAGCACGTCAATGCCGTCCTCGATGTCGAGAGATGAGGCACAATAACCAACACCTCACAGGAACAGTAAGCAGAAATACTGGGGGATGGCTTCTGTAAAGCCGGACTGTGCGCTAATGGGAATATCCAATGTTCAGTCGCATTATTCGTATATGAACTATTTGGATAGCGTAATACATGACAGATTCAAGTGCTTCAGGCCAAGATTGCAGCAAACATGGAGCACTCCCCTTCAGAAGCCTTCAATGAGACCAGGGATCATAAAATGAAGAAAGACAAGCCTTGGATGGCACGAGCTGAAGAACAACTACTCAGGTGTGTGGAATGGACTAGATAGTGCATTGTTTCCCAACGTGGGGCCCACGCCCCACAGGGGGGCAATTCGATTGTTAAGGGGGGCAATTCGAAAATGGAAGAAATCGGCTGGATATAACAAAACGGGCAGACTTGAGACTGAAGTTAACTAAATTGGAACCTGACATAAAATCTCTTTGCAGCAAGCATCAAGCGCAAGGATCTCACTAAATTTAAATAATAAATAATTACTAATAATTAAAATAATTTTGAAAAATCTTTCATTAAAATTATTTTGTACTTTAATTTCAGTTCTCCATTATATGTTTTGAAAATTTACTTACTGTGTTTGCTCAATAATTTCCTATTGATTTCTTCCTAAAACCTATCATTCAAGTTTCTTTAGTGAACATTTCAATTTTTGAATATTAAAAATAATGTATATGTTAGGTGGGTAGGGGGCGCATAAGAATTTTAGAAAGGCTTAGGTGGTGCAAAGCACAAAAAAGGTTGGGAAACACTGAAATAGTGCGTGAAGAAGAATGGGCCATGATACCCCGCAGCAATGAAGCATGGCATTGAGTTATAGTTACAGAGGGCCAGGAGGTTAAGAATGGGCAGCGGGGATTACAGTGCAACAGCTTACAGATACACATTTTTAACAGGGGGATTTTGACATATGTTGCAAGGACATTCTGCTGGAGAATTAAGGCCCCATCATTGTGTAGGTAGATGAGTAGATTAGCCAATGCAACAATTTAACAATAAATACATGTCCTTGCAGGAAGATGTGATCAACAATAAATACATGTCCTTGCAGGAAGATGTGATCAACAATAAATACATGTCCTTGCAGGAAGATGTGATCAACAATAAATACATGTCCTTGCAGGAAGATGTGATCAACAATAAATACATGTCCTTGCAGGAAGATGTGATCAACAATAAATACATGTCCTTGCAGGAAGATGTGATCAACAATAAATACATGTCCTTGCAGGAAGATGTGATCAACAATAAATACATGTCCTTGCAGGAAGATGTGATCAACAATAAATACATGTCCTTGCAGGAAGATGAGATCAACAATAAATACATGTCCTTGCAGGAAGATGTGATCAACAATAAATACATGTCCTTGCAGGAAGATGTGATCAACAATAAATACATGTCCTTGCAGGAAGATGTGATCAACAATAAATACATGTCCTTGCAGGAAGATGTGATCAACAATAAATACATGTCCTTGCAGGAAGATGTGATCAACAATAAATACATGTCCTTGCAGGAAGATGTGATCAACAATAAATACATGTCCTTGCAGGAAGATGTGATCAACAATAAATACATGTCCTTGCAGGAAGATGTGATCAACAATAAACACATGTCCTTGCAGGAAGATGTGATCAACGCCAGCACCAGGTTGATCTTCTAGACAAGTTTACGTTCAGCAGTTTGCCATTGCTTTCTGAACGAGAAGTCGACGCTGAAGTGCAAACCGAGGCGAGTAGGAAAAGATCCTGCTACCTTTGTACTCATAAATGTCTAGGTCTGAAGGAGTTAACAGAAACGTGGTCTGGGACAGAATGTTAGTCAGTAAACACCATCTGGGAGAAGAGACAGTTAAATTAACAGCTCGGACAGCGCGCTTAAAAAAATACGTGCCTATGACAACAGGGGTTAAATGATGACAAACAAATAGCATCAGCAACAACAACACACAATACAAGTAATTGCATGAAAGAAATCCATCATTGACGAGACACATCCAGCCAAGCTGGCAAGTTGAAAAATGCCCATGTTACTGCATGAAACAGCTGGGGAAAAAAACAGTGTTTCTCAACGTGTCAACCTTGGTGACGTCCTGAACATTTATGTTGGGAGCCCCCACCTGAATGTGCCGCGCCTGTGGCTTAGGGCAGGGAGCGCAGTTTCACAATCCCGACATACCGGGTTCCAAATCAGCGCAAGAGAAGCAGGCCGCTTTTAATTGATTTCCACAGTGGTGTGAGCGTTGGCTGTCCAGAAAGTAATGACAAACTACGAAAGTCTAGAACATTATAAACAGGCAACAAAACAACAAAAAAAAAAAAAAAAAAAAAAAAAAAAAAAAAAAAACAACAACAACAATAAAAAGCAACAACAACCACGACAACAAAAAGCAACAACAACAAAAAGCAACAACAACAAAAGCAACAACACAAAGCAACAACAACAACACAACAACAAAAGGCAACAACAACACAACAACAACAAATACGACACAAGAACAACAACAACAACAAACAACAATAATAACAATAGCACAAAGCAACAACAACAACAACAACATGCAACAACAACAAAAAGCAACAACAACACAACAACAAAAATAAACAACAAAACAACAAAAAAATAACAACACAAAACAACAACTATTACAACAACATAACAACAACAACAACAAAACAACAAAAACAAAATAACAACAAACAAGAACAACAACAACAACACAGCTGTGGATGGTTGAACGTCCCATAACAGCGCAAGCAACTAATTAACGTGAAATTATTTACAGAGAACAGTTACCATGTTGAGGAGGGTTTTGACGTTACGGAATTGTAACCTCATATCAAGAGTATATATATATATATATATATATATATATATATATATATATATATATATATATATATATATATATATATATATATATATATATACTAGATGACCCGGCCCGGCTTCGCCCAGGCCTTGGCGTGGATCTATCTGTCTGTCTGTCTGTCTGTCTGTCTGTCTGACCCGGCTTCGCCCGGCCCCTGGTGGGGAGCATCTCATTTAATTCATATAAGTAGTCATATAAGCTTCCGTTCCCGACTATCTGTCTGTCTGTCTATCTGTCTGTCTGACCCGGCCCGGCTTCACCCAGTCCCTGGTGGGGAGCATCTCATTTATTTAATTCATATAAGTAGTCATATAAGTTCCCGTTCCCGACTGTCAGTCAGTCTGTCTGTCTGTCTGTCTGTCTGTCTGTCTGTCTGTCTGTCTGTCTGTCTGTCTGTCTGTCTGTCTGTCTGACCCGGTCCGGCTTCGCCCAGCTCCTGGTGGGGAGCATCTCATTTAATTCATATAAGTAGTCATATAAGATCCCGTTCTCGTTCCCGACTATCTGTCTGTCTGTCTGTCTGTCTATCTGTCTGTCTGTCTGTCTGACCCGATCCGGCTTCACTCAGTCCCTGGTGGGGAGCATCTCATTTAATTCATATAAGTAGTCATATAAGATTCCGTTCTCGTTCCCGACTATCTGTCTGTCTGTCTGTCTGTCTATCTGTCTGTCTGTCTGTCTGACCCGATCCGGCTTCACTCAGTCCCTGGTGGAGAGCATCTCATTTAATTCATATAAGTAGTCATATAAGCTCCCGTTCCCGACTATCTATCTATCTGTCTGTCTGTCTGTCTGTATATCAGTCTGTCTGTCTGTCTGTCTGTCTGTCTGTCTGTCTGTCTGACCCGACCCGGCTTCGCCCAGACACTGATGGGGAGCATCTCATTTAATTCATATAAGTAGTCATATAAGTTCCCGTTCCCGAGTGTCAGTCTGTCTGTCTGTCTGTCTGTCTGTATGTCTGTCCAGGCCCGGCTTCGCCCAGTCCCTGGCAGGGATCTGTCTGTCTGTCTGTCTGTCTGTCTGTATGTATGTATGTCTGTCTGTCTGTCTGTCTGTCTGTCTGTCTGACCCGGTCCGGCTTCACCCAGTCCCTGGTGGGGAGCATCTCATATAATTCATATAAGTAGTCATATAAGTTCCCGTTCCCGACTGTCTGTCTGTCTGTCTGTCTGTCTGTCTGTCTGTCTGTCTGTCTGTCTGTCTGTCTGTCTATCAGCCTGTCTGTCTGTCTGTCTGTCTGTCTGTCTGTCTGTCTGTCTGTCTGTCTGACCCGACCCGGCTTCGCCCAGACACTGATGGGGAGCATCTTATTTAATTCATATACGTAGTCATATAAGTTCCCGTTCCCGAGTGTCAGTCTGTCTGTCTGTCTGTCTGTCTGTCCAGGCCCGGCTTCGCCCAGTCACTGGCAGGGATCTGTCTATCTGTCTGTCTGTCTGTCTGTCTGTCTGTCTGACCCGGTCCGGCTTCACCCAGTCCCTGGTGGGGAGCATCTCATATAATTCATATAAGTAGTCATATAAGTTCCCGTTCCCGACTGTCTGTCTGTCTGTCTGTCTGTCTGTCTGTCTGTCTGTCTGTCTGTCTGTCTGTCTGTCTGTCTGTCTGTCTGTCTGTCTGTCTGACCCGACCCGGCTTCGCCCAGACACTGATGGGGAGCATCTCATTTAATTCATATAAGTAGTCATATAAGTTCCCGTTCCCGAGTGTCTGTCTGTCTGTCTGTCTGTCTGTCCAGGCCCGGCTTCGCCCAGTCACTGGCAGGGATCTGTCTGTCTGTCTGTCTGTCTGTCTGTCTGTCTGACCCGGTCCGGCTTCACCCAGTCCCTGGTGGAGAGCATCTCATATAATTCATATAAGTAGTCATATAAGTTCCCGTTCCCGACTGTCTGTCTGTCTGTCTGTCTGTCTGTCTGTCTGTCTGTCTGTCTGTCTGTCTGTCTGTCTGTCTGTCTGTCTGTCTGACCCGGCCGGGCTTCGCCCAGGCTCTGGCGGGGATCTGTCTGTCTGTCTGTCTGTCTGTCTGTCTGTCTGTCTGTCTGTCTGTCTGTCTGTCTGTCTGTCTGTCTGTCTGTCTCTCTGTCTGTCTATGTATGTATGTATGTATGTATGTATGTATGTATGTATGTATGTATGTATGTATGTATGTATGTATGTATGTATGTATGTATGTATGTATGTATGTATGTATGTATGTATGTATGTATGTATGTATGTATGATATGTATCTATCTATCTATCTATCTATCTATCTATCTATCTATCTATCTATCTATCTATCTATCTATCTATCTATCTATCTATCTATCTATCTATCTATCTATCTATCTATCTATCTATCTATCTATCTATCGATCTATCGATCTATCTATCTATAGCCTGGGGACTTAACTTAAGATATAACAATGCTACTAAAAGTTATGTCCCTTGTTTTATATTTTCTTATGGTCATTCATGTAATTACAAAATTAAATTTTAGTAAGGTAATAGCTGATAGTACACTAAAAAATACTATGACAGTTGGTTGCACTGGAATGAGAAGAAGACGTGTAGAAAATTTCATCTCAATCGGATGGACCGTTCGCGAACGCATAAAGAACGGACCCACATACATCCATACATACATACACACATCGCCTTATATATATATATATATATATATATATATATATATATATATATATATATATATATATATATATATATATATATATATATATCAGGAATCAAACACGCTCCCTCTGGTCAATAGTGTAGCAAGCTTTTAGCTGTCATTTATTCAAGTTTACAGTTTTACAGTCACACTCGTCAGTCTTTAACTTACAGAACAGCTGTTGCTCAGACTGTCATCTCCTGGACGAGATCTGAAGATTATTACTTGCACAATAGCTATTTACAAGTTGACTCGTCCTTTCAGCTAGGCGACGGAGTCATTTAGACTCGACTTGTTCGAGTGCACTGGGCCAATAACTCGCGATGTTTCTGTTGCTGGTGCGCCCTGTGTTATTTAATTACATGCATTTGCCTTAAATGAGATCAATCAACACGTAAGTCTTTGCTCATTGGAACGTCTAGCACGGAATTCCCGTTGAGAAGCCCTGACATAACATATCCAACAATGACGTAATAATGGCGAAGAAACCACATACCTGATTTCTGTACATATCCAACATATATTTTCGGCACATGAATGTCGGACAGGTGGGGGTATCCTGCTATCAAATGAATATCGCTAACTGTGATTACACTTACACAAAATGGCATGTTTTTGTTTTCTGGTTTTTCTGCCTCTTGCAGTGTGTCCTAGGGCATTTACTTCTGCAGCGAGTAAGTACTGACACTATTTAATAAAAGTTTGATTGTTGACACAAAGTCACAATAAATAAATTGTATGTATAAAATAACAACCTTTCGATAGAGAACTTATTAAACTTTATTAACTTAGTTGCATATCCTTTACAGGACGTTGCAGTCAACACCAGCATTTTTTTTTTTTTTTGCTGTTGTGATTTCTTGGTAAGTTTATGTTAAGCAGGTTGCCATTGCTTTCTGAACGACCGGCACCCAAAGCATTTCGTAAATAACCTACGCAACGCTGTCTGCTGCAAAGTCTCGTGCAGCTGTATTTCGAACGCCGGTTTGCAGGATCATGAACTGCGTCCGTAACCCCAAGGCCATGCAGCCAGCATTATTAAACTACCATCAGCCAAATAACAACTACCGTCCTTGAAAATTGTGCTGTCTAGTAAATGTTGACAAATATGAGAAATCTCATGAAAATAGGACAAACAAAGTAGTCTGAAAAGATCTAGGGCCGAGAACAATATGACTGGGCTAGATCAATGTTAGACATTTCAGATACTTCAGTCATGTAAAAGAAGCGTCTTCTTGATGACAATTGGTCTGGAGCTAAAAATACAAGGTTAGCAAACAAGACCATGTTGCATGTTAGGGGACGAGATCAACAGCAAAGCTGGTTTTATCTCTGATTTGCTTCACGTTTGCCTCTCGCCCGGAGACAACAAATATCCATATCGGAATGGATGTTCAGAATAATAAGGCGTTTGAAGAGAATTCATATTTGATCCCCTCATTCTGGGATATGGGGTCGAATGTCACTGTTTTACATGTGTCTAGATTCACGTTGGTCCTATGGAGTTCGTGCACTGAGTTGAGTGACTATGACAGATCAGAGGAGGGAGACTACTTTATAAATCGTCACTGCCAACAACTCATATGTACTCCATCGGTCTCAAAACTATAAGTGTTTCTTCAGTTAAACCTTTCGAGGAGACGATGTAATGAAACGAATATACGATGGACTTAAAACAGTTATAACTCAAACATTCTTTGCTGCTGAATTCTTGATCAGGTATAAAACAGTTATAACTCAAACATTCTTTGCTGCTGAATTCTTGATCAGGTATAAAACAGCTATAACTCAAACATTCTTTGCTGCTGAATCCTTGATCAGGTATAAAACAGCTATAACTCAAACATTCTTTGCTGCTGAATCCTTGATCAGGTATAAAACAGCTATAACTCAAACATTCTTTGCTGCTGAATCTTTGATCAGGTATAAAACAGCTATAACTCAAACATTCTCTGCTGCTGAATCCTTGATCAGGTATAAAACCACCCTGATACCCACTCCATCTGTGAAAGAATTATTGTCTCCTACACCAAATAAAACTGAATTTATGAATTCCAGTTGTGAATTTTCAGCAGCTTACATAGGTAGAAGGGAGCGACAATCAACAAATCGACTAACCGAACATATACTAGCATGGGTTTGAAATATAGCTAATCAGTCTTTTGGAAACTGCGTTGTCGACAGGCATAAATTTCCAAGCTCTGTCATTTCTCAACAGCTGCTAAATTGCTGCCACAAAGGGGTTTTGCGTTTTGCATTCGACGAACAATACATAATTGCTCAAAAATGCTTAGGTATTTCCAACCAAATTTCAGTCTTCAGAAAGATTGTATAGGGTATCTGCGATTACCAAGTGGACAACAAATGCTCCACACTCGAGCACTATAAATGACAATGTGTGTTCAGTATTTCCGACAAAATACAATTCATCTATTGACTTCTGCAGGCGATTTGGAAGAAGACCACTATGCGCTGGTCATTGGAATATAAGTGCCGGTCGTTCAGAAAGCAATGGAAAACTACTGAATGTATATTTGCCAAAAACTCATAAGCAGTCAATGCTGGGATTGACTGCGTCGTCCTGTAAAGGATATGCAATTAGCTATTCACTTCATATGATATATACATCTGCAGTATATACCTGCCGAGATGTACGACATATGATATATACATCTGTAGTATATACCTGCCGAGATGTACGACATATGATATATACATCTGTAGTATATACCTGCCGAGATGTAATGACATATGATATATACATCTGTAGTATATACCTGCCGAGATGTAGCGACATATGATATATACATCTGTAGTATATACCTGCCGAGATGTAGCGACATATGATATATACATCTGTAGTATATACCTGCCGAGATGTAGCGACATATGATATATACATCTGCAGTATATACCTGCCGAGATGTAGCGACATATGATATATACATCTGTAGTATATACCTGCCGAGATGTAGCGACATATGATATATACATCTGTAGTATATACCTGCCGAGATGTACGACATATGATATATACATCTGCAGTATATATCTGCCGAGATGTAGCGACATATGATATATACATCTGAAGTATACACCTGCAATGGGAAAGATCTCAGAATAATAAAAACTATTTACTGGAACCAAACAGCAGCAATTAAACTGGGAAATAAAGAAGGAAATTATGAACACATAAAGTTGGGAGTAAGTCAGGGATGTGTTTTGCCACTAGATCTATTCTCCCTCTACAGCGAAGTAATAATGAGAGAGATCAAAGAAAAGCCAGGAATAATATTTGGAGGTTATAATATAAATAATATACGCTATGCAGATGACACAGTATTGATAGCGGATAATGCTACGGTTCTACAACAATTGTTGGACATTGTAGTAACAGAGAGTGCAAAGAAAGGACTCTCCTTGAATATCAAGAAAACAGTAGCAATTGTGGTATCAAAGAAACAGGTGACACCCAAATGTGAAATAGAGATGGAAGGGAAAATTCTTCACCAAGTGGATAGTTTTAAATATCTAGGGACATTTATAACATTAGATGGAAGATGCACAATAGAGATCAAGAGCAGAATAGGGCAAGCAAAGGCTGCATTTAAAAAAAAATGAAGAATATCTTATGCAATAAGTCACTATCATTGAATGTGAGAAAGAGAGTGCTGAGGTGCTATATAGAACATGTTTTGCTGTATGGCTGTGAATCTTGGAATATAAATGAACAAATTAGGAAGCGATTGGAAGCAACAGAGAATGTGGTTCCTTAGACGAATGTTGCGAATTCCTTGAACTGCCAAAGTAACTAAAGAGGCTGGTGAAACTAGAACATTATATACAACAATAAAAAAGAGACAAAAAGCTTTTTGGGGTCATGTGATGAGAAGAGAGGTGCTGGAGAACATCGTGACAACTGGAAAGATTGATCGAGGGGAAGAGAGGCAGAGGCAGACCACGAGAAATGATGCTGGATGGATTGCGACGGTGGCATAGAGGAATATCAACGACAGAGTTGATCCAGAAAACCAAGGACAGAGATCTGTGGTGAGTCATGAACGCCTACGCCAGTCGGCACGACACTTGATGATATATATACTATATACCTGCAGAGATGTAGCGACTGCCGTGCAGCAAATTGTACTTACTACTGTTTATAGTTTTTGTGTTTGAATTCACTCAGGGAATACATTGTTGTGAACAACACGGGGGGGGGGGGGGGAGGGGGGGGGGGGGTAAATGAGGCCTAATTGGTCATGTTTATTCCAGAAGCTTTAGGCATATCATTGTCAACAGTTTCCAACCCGGTGCTAAAGGGAGTTACAAATCGTAAAAATTAGTACGTTAATTGTTAAGGGAAGGAAACGCTGCGAGGAAGGGAACTGTTTATCTCATGTCATAGTTCTGTGACTTTACACTCCTGTGGAGGATTAATCTTCACCTTCATATAATTTGTGGGAGTCTCCCAAGCGCAATACAAGAAACCCGACTAACATAGCAAACAATAAAGGTACAATTCAATGTGAAGTGTTTCCAGATAATGTGTGTGTGCAGCTATACCCAACACTCAAGCAGTTCCATAAAAGTTCCTGAAAAGAAGAGGAAAACTAAGGTGTGCACATGGCAACTCTTTTCAGTACATGAGCAAACGCTGAAAGATAGCTCGCACGCGGTGGTTATAAATATCTACATCAATGTTGTTTTATATTTCAGTCCAACTGACCGCGATCTTTGAATGACGTTCGGCTCGGAATGTGCGTCCTTCAACTGGCTTCTAGTGTACTAAAAGTTAATTCCCTCTATCCCGGCCAATTATAGCATTAACTCGGCCTGCCAGGGCAGATATTATTTTAACATACTCTATCTAAATGGGGAGCCGTGATAGTAGCGCATTTGCCTGCCTGTCCCAGTTGTCATGTGTTCGAATCCCCTTTCAAACAGATTGGCTGGCTCGGCAAAAACTTGGTGGAATACTGATGAGGTAGACGTGGTTGCGGCCTTGTGGGAGCACGTGTACACCTCGGAGGAGAAAATGGATCACCATAGTCTGGCAAGAATGAGACAGCGAGGGGTGACGAGGGTATCTGGCCGACGCTCGACGCTCAGAGGAAAGACGAGACGGACATATAATCAGATTGCTATTGGAACTATTGGTGTTGGAACTCTTCGCTGGCTGCTGAGGATGGGGACGGAGCGCTTATGGGAATGCCCCGACTGCTATGATGTCGGTTCCTAAATCAATCAATAAATCAATCAATCAGACAGAAGATACCATCAGAGAAGTGTGCACACTTGAGAAGATTGGCAGAGGCAAGGACAGGGTCAGAGTGCCGAATAGAAATTCAGACTTGTGTAGGGTTATATTATATTGGATGGATTCCTCCCGCCAAAATATGCATCAGCGTCCCACGGCTAATAATGCCAGTTCTGTGTTGATCGACGAGACCCCTCATTCTGCCGATGTATCTCTTGTTTCTAGAGTTTGGAGTTTGGACCGTGCAAAAGAATGCGTGCACGTGAATCCGGACTCCCTTTAACGTATCATCGGCGCAAGGCAGAGGAAACATGTAATAATAATAATAATAATAATAATAATAATAATAATAATAAGAAGAAGAAGAAGAAGAAGAAGAAGAAGAAGAAGAAGAAGAAGAAGAAGAAGAGGAAGAAGAAGGAGAAGAAGAAGAAGAAGACGACGACGACGAAGCAATATAAGCCACAAAACTAGATCGCACGATTTATTGCCTGGCGTATCCAAAGTATAGTGTCTTTATTCACTTTATATGTCACATAACTCTGCAGTATGCATCTGACGAGATGCAGCGAAATATGCCCAGCAATAAACAATGCAAAGTAATTTTGTAATAAGGGTTCAACGATTTGATTAATAAAACTTATTATGTAACACTAAAGAGTACACATTTTCAGCGAAAAGCATAGGACTTTGTGTATTTGAAAATTACACTAAATTTAACTGTTTATGTTTAACCTCAGGTTTAGTAACGGCCGGTTATTTGATTTTAAACGGGATTTACATTCCTTGGTTGACTGTGATACTAGTTTTGAAACAAAAATAAAAAAAAAACGAACAAACTGGTTCTGATATGCGAAATTCAAACCGCAGGACAACAGCTTCACTCGTCGTTCTAACGTTTCTTCTATTTCTATGGTATTATTGTAGTAACTTACGACTTTGTGTGGATTTTGATTTGTGACCATTTGATGACTTCCACATGGCCCTGGGGGTAGCCAGGCCTCATACAACATTTGTTAGAAAACTCTACGTTCTATAGAAGTAAACAAAGAAGTACATCTTTGCTTTATCGACAACACACAGGCTTTTGATAAAGTAAGACATGTCAACATGATAGAGATTATCGCAGATCTGCAAACTGATGGGAAAGCCCTTAGACTCCAAAAAAAAAAAAAAAAAAAAAAAAAGAAGAGGTGTGAGACAGTGATGTGTAATGTCTCCAGATCTTTTTTCCCTGTACAGTGAAAGTATTTTCAGAAATGTTGAAGATATGAAGGGGATCATCATTGGGGGACATAACATCAATAACATTAGATATGCGGATGATACAGTATTTATTGCAGACAATGAGCAGGATCTGCAACATTTAGTAGATGCGATTGTTGCACACAGTGAACATCTTGGGTTAGAGTTGAATTGTAAGAAGACACAGATTATGGTCTTCACTAAGAAGAAGGAAGTACCACAATGTATTATACAAGTACATGAGAATATTCTTAAACAAGTGAATCGGTACAATTATCTCGGAACAGTCTGATGGGAGAAGCCTTCAAGAGATTGGAACAAGAATCGCAGCCTTTTGCAAGATGAAAAACATACTAACCAATAAAAAGATGTCATTTGGAATGAGAAAAAAAAAGTTATCAGTTATCAGTTGGGGTATCTTCATTGCACCCCGGACAGATCCATAGGTGCTCAGATCCCCCCAGCATATGCATCAGCGTTCGGTGGCTAATAGTGCCAGTTCTGTGCTGGTTGACGAGACACCTCGTTTTCCCGATGTACCTCTCGTGTCTGGCCGTGCCAGTTCTTACTCCCAAGTCTTTCATCCTGGACAGCGATGTGGATTCACTGACGTCAAAGTCTGTTCTCGACATGTCTTTAAGGGCGTTAATAACATCGGCACGATCCATGGGCTGGACATTTGAAGGTTGTGCAGAGCCAGCCAGTTTATCAGCTCGTTAATTTTCCTCGACTCCCACATGTCCCGGGACGAAGATGAAGGTGACTTTATGGACAACAGACTTCCGCAGCGACTCAATCCACTGTCTACGTACAGATCCAACTTCGACCTTCCGAATCATGCTCATTGAATCACTTAGTACACACACGTTGGTATAAAAAAAAGTGTTGAAGTTTTACATAGAACCTATACTTTTGTATGGATGTGAAGCGTGGACAATGAGCAGACAAGCTGAAAAACAACTGATGGCTGTGGAAATGTGGTTTCTGAGGAAAATGCAAAGAATACCATGGGCAGACAGAAAAATCAATGACCAAGTACTACAAGAAACAAATGAAAACCGTAAACTGATTAGAGAAATTAGACTTGGACAGTCACAGTATTTTGGTCACGTTATGAGAAGAAATAAGCTGGAGAACTTGGTGACAACTGGCAAGATCGAGGATAAGAGAACAAGGGTAGGACAGAGAAGTAAATACCTGGATGGCTTGGCCGCGTGGCATTGTCGAGACAAGAACACTGAGCTGATCCACGACTCTGGTGATCGAGTGAGATGGCGAAACATGACCGCCCATGCTTACCGGCATGACACATGATGGTGATAGAAAACTCTCTGGGATGTATGTTCAAACCACATCAACTATGGAATGACGCTTGGTCAAGAAAATATTATTAGCTGCTTCTGATGCTGATAAATATTCCCGTGCAATTTACAGTATTAAAAAGAGCATACATAAGTTAGAGTTATTCTTTTCGTAACTACATGAATATTTTCATTTCACCACAGATGTCCGTAGATCAGATGCCTTGTCGTACGTGGATTATTACAAACTGGACAACACGTTGCCCGTCCACGCTCCTCCGCACGGCTTCAGGCCCGGGAACGCCAGCAGGAGTCACTCGTGTTCTCGTGTCCGACACGTTCCGTTCAATCTACGTTTCTACTGGGTCTTCAGACCATCTGGGATTCACAGTTTCTACAGGAAATACACTGAGACTTATGGGATACCTGTGATAGGTAGTTAACTATATTAGAGTTGATAATTTCATCAACATTTTCATTATCATCATCAGCATCTTGTGTTTCTTTCTGTTGATCCTCCTCCACCTCCTCCTCCTCCTCCTCCTCCTCTCTTCTTCTTCTTCTTCTTCTTCTTCTTCTTCTTCTTCTTCTTCTTCTTCTTCTTCTTCTTCTTCTTCTTCTTCTTCTTCTTCTTCTTCTTCTTCTTCTTCTTCATACTGATGGATTAACTTCCTTATTCCGCAGGCAGTAAAGACGTCCCTGACGATGCTTTAAAGAGGGCGTGTTATGTTCTCCGTTTTCTATTGGCTGATCATTCGAAAATTCGGCAGTCATTCTATAGACTATACGGCCGTGTTGCGGTCATCGGTGTGAATGAAAACGTCACAGACTTGCCAGATTATAGTCGACTTCCTCCAGAAATAAACCACAGGGCGCGTGGGCTGGGACCCACGGAGACTGTGCCGGTTGTTTCCGGAGCAGAGGAGAATCTGCTGTGCCACAGGTGAGACACAAACCATGTAGAATGATCTATTAATATTCTTAGAAATGAATACGGAAGCCCTTGAGTAAATAAGTTATGTGTAAGTCCGACGTCTTTGATATCAGATTAATGTTCACCGTTCAAAATAATAATGAAGGACCATCAATTTTGAATATGGAGACTCAGAATGCTCTTAACCATATGACATCTGGCAAGACACCCGGTTCAGACAACATCACAACAGAAATGATTAATGCTTTAGAAGAGTATGGAATAGATAAAGTAATCAGAAATACTGAATACAATATGTGATACTGGAAATATACCTCATGAATTATGTAACTCTGTATTTATTGCAATTCCATAGAAATCAGGAGCCTTGGAATGTGATCAACATCCAACAATTAGTATAATGAGTCACATCACGAAGATTTTGATAAGAATTATCATGCAAAGAGTTAGGAAGAACAAACAGCCTGAAATAGGAGACGAACAATGTGGGTTTGTGGAAGGCAAGGGTACAGTAAGTGCTATGTATATACTGAGAACAGTAATTGAACGTTCTATAGAAGTAAACAAAGATCCCCGGGAAGGTTAACCCGGTCAAAAAAATGCCCGCAGAAGTCGGATGTGTCGGCCTAACGGCGCAAGAACGCAGCTCTGCTGTAAACAGGCACAACACAATCACGTCCGAAAAAAAACAAAAAACTCCGGATGAACGCAGAAGAAGAAGAAGTAAACAAAGATCTACACCTTTGCTTTATTTACTATACAAAGGCTTTCGATAAAGTGAGACATGTCGACATGATAAGGATGCTTGAAGATCTACAAATTAATGGAAAAGACCTTAGACTTGTAAAACCATATAAACATATATTGGAAACAACAAGCTGCCATAAGAATTGATAATTAAGTAGGTCAATATCAGCCTGTTAAGAGAGGTGTGAGACAGGGATGTGTAATGTCTCCAGATCCTTTTTCCCTGTACAGTGAAAATATTTTCTGAAAAATAGAAAATATGAAAGGAATCAACATTGGAGGACGATGCATCAATAATATTAGATGTGTAGATGCTGAAGTCTTGATTGCAGACAAAGAACAGGACCTGCAACATTTAGTAGATGCGGGTGTTGCACACAGTGAACAACAAGGATTAGAATTGAATTGTAAGAAGGCACAGATTATGGTTGTCAATGAGAAGAAGGAAATACCACAATGTAATATACAAGTAAATGGGAATATTCTTAAACAAGTGAATCGGTACAGTTATCTAGGAACAGTCATAACATCTGATGGGAGATGCCTTGAAAAAATTAGAACAAGAATTGCCATTGCGAAGGTAGCCTTTTGCAAGGTGAAAAACATACTGATAAATAAAAAGATATCAATTGAAACGAGAAAAAGAGTGTTGAAGTGCTACATAGAACCTGTACTTTTGAATGGATGTGAAGCATGGACAATGATCAGACAAGCTGAAAAACATCTGATGGCTGTAGAAATGTGGTTTCAGAGGAAAATGCAAAGAATACCACGGGCAGACAGAAAAACCAATGAAAAAGTCTTTCAAGAAACAAATGAAGATTGTAAACTGATTAGAGACATTGGACGATTTTTTTCTCGCATATCCTTTACAGGACATCGCTGTAAACATCAACATCTTTCAGCTGATTGTTGATTTGAGACAGTCAAACGTTTTTGGGCATGTTATGAGAAGAAATGAATTGGAGAACTTGGTGACAACTGACAAGATTGAGGGGAAGAGACCAAGGGGAAGACCGATAAGTAAATACCTGGATGACTTGGCACGTGACATCGTCAAGATAGGAACACGGAGCTGCTCCACGACTCTGGTAATCGAATGAGATGGCAAAACATGACCGCTTACGCTTATCGGCATGGCACATGATGGATGGATGGAGGGATCAGCGTGAAAGCATAGAATGGTAATCAGTGTTGGAGTGTACGCCAGGAGAAAGACACATGGGAGTCATATCAGGTTGGGCCGGCATTCAGTGAGTGTCAAGAAGTTAAAGAGGACGAAACATTGGTGGCAGGAGAATATCACAGCCCAGATATTATAATTATAACGGAAAGACGACACGTAAAGAGTTAACGACAGTCACGCAAATAGTTCAGATGAAAACGGGCTGTAGCAAGACATAAATACGCGACATGCCCAGAAAGCCAGTCATGCGGTTAAGCCAGTGAGCCCTATTGACAAAATCTCGGGCTAACATGAGGAAAGTTCACGACCAGAGTTGTGCCAAACCGGACAGAAATAACGCCTTATTCATGCATGATGTAGCTTAACGACAAGTTATACAGTTTAGAGACAAGTCACCCAAGTTATAACAATCATACATACACGTTTTAGAAACCATACAAGTTAGATAGATTAAACGTAATACCACTACTTTTATCGTTTCTTTACTTATTCAGTTCTTTACTTATTCAGTCGTGGAGATTTGTCCGCAACAGACGAGCAATATCTCCGGCGGGCCTTCTCTCGTTGGTCGCGGGAGCCGCACGAGTCAGGCGGGGAGTCTGACGGTAGTACACGCTTACAAGGTCCAGACACTTGCGTTTGACAGGTGTACGCGCCCAAAGGTCCGGGCGCGTATACATCCCTTACCTGCGGGAATTGGCTGAACGCCTCTAAGTCAAATCCCAGAGGGTTTAGGGTCTGGCCATCGCTCGTCTCCTGCTCGTGAAGGCGAGGTCTCGGAGGTTTGACGCTGAGCCGCCAACGTCTGCAGCCTACCTTGTTCCAGACGTATTGGTTACCCATTCCTCTGGATCAAACAAGGCAAGGCTGAGAGAGGGAACATGTCGTTTGGGCACCACATGTTCTCTGAAGCTCTGCCCAGGCATTGTGATGGAATTTTGGCCAAATTCCAACTCACATACTTTGGTCTGTCAAGACTGTAAGGTGTCACACACAGAAGCAAGTAGGCACACAAAGGGCATATTAACAAGTACGTTACATCACTGGGACATTATCATTATCAATGACACATTCTGTTTTAGCGCATAAATGCATTCCTTTTGCCCACAAAAAAATGCACATAAATGCATTTGAATATAAATGTTATAGACGAGTTATTCAAGTGCATTTTCACAAACATCGAAATCTACGTGAGTGTGTAAGTGTTGTTCAGCTATGGGTCTAGCTTTTTGTTCCAGTAGTTTTGAGCACATTTCCCTATATGACTCATGAGTGATATACCTATGTACGTTTCCCATTATCTTACATTGCTTTCTTTTCCCATATTGGTACTATCATTGCTTTTGCCAATCGCTTGTCCAAATCAGTGATATCAGCAAAGTATTAGAAGACGTGTACAGTTAAGGACATTCATCAGGATCTGTTGAATACGGACACGGAAGAAACAGACTAGCATACATCGATATAACGCAATGATCACATGGAGCTGTGCAGGGTTGACATGTAGGAGGAAAAGTCGACCCTGCAGCAAGAGGAATTTGAACCCTGGAAGAACCAGCATTTGAAGAAATCCTATATGTAATCACACGACTTAAAAAACAATAAGGCAACTGGGGCTGATGGAATTGCTGCTGAATTTATAAAGGCAGGTGGCCATGCATTACATCTAAAGCTATACGAATTAATAATAAAAATCTGGAGGACAGAAGAATTACCCCATGACTGGAAAGAGTCATTATTGATACCTATCTTTAAGAAAGGAGACAAGTTCCAATGTGAAAATTATAGAGGAATATCACTACTGTCCACAAGCTATAAGATACTATCCGCAGTATTACTAAATAGACTAAAACCATATTCAGAAGACATATTAGGTGACTACCAGGCGGGTTTTAGACACAACAGATCAACAATAGATCAGATATTCATCTTACGACAAATAGACGAGAAAAATTGGGAATATAAAAGAGATCTCCATAACATTTTTGTGGATTTTAAAAAGGCTTATGATAGTGTCCATAGGAATAGTCTATGGAATGCAATGCAGGAATTTGGAATACCAAGGAAGTTAATCAACATGACCAGACTATGCATGGAAGATACTTATAATATAGTAACATATAAAGGCAGGAAATCAGACCCTTTCCAAATAACATCTGGCTTGAAACAGGGTGATGCACTATCGCCGCTACTCTTCAATCTGGTTCTAGAGAAAGTTGTAAGGAAGGTAAAGGAGGAATGTGATATTGGAGGAACAAGCTGCTTGGTTATGCAGATGATATAGATATTTTAGGGGAAAATGAACAAAAGACATTAGAAATATTGACACACTTAAAGCAAAAGGCCCAACAGATGGGGCTGGTTATCAACCAAGATAAGACAGAATATATGGTAATTTCAAGAGAAGGAATGGCTAAAAACTCTGGCCACATACAAATATATAATATGACCATTAAAAGAACGGAAATATACAAATACCTGGGTACAATCTTCAACTGCTCTAACATCAAAAGGGAGAAATACAAACTAGAATCAATTCTGGAAATAAGATATACTATGCACTACAACATCTACTAAAATGAAATACGCTATCTCGTAACACCAAAATCACAATATACAAAACACTGATCAGACCAATTGTGCGAATGGCTCTTAAACCTGGAGTACAACGAAAGGAGACGAAGCCTTGGTACAAACCTTTGAGAACAAAGTTTTAAGACGCATCTTTAGACCCATTAGGGATACACAAAGTGGAGAGTGGAAAAGAAGAAGTAACAAAGACATTTATGATCTGTTTAAGTCCCCGCTAATCACTGGTATCATGAAGGCTAATAGACTACAATGGCTGGGGAATATAGAAATAATGGAAGACAATAGGGAAACAAAACTCGCTTACACTCAGGAAATAAATGACCGTAGACCCCTGTCACAAAAATAAAACCCTGCGTTTAACCAGTTGATTACTATAGAGACTTTCTGATTAACCGGCCTATCTGCAAAGCCAAAACTATTTTAACTAACAGAGAAAACAAATTGGATGTCAAAATCCCCAGGACGGTCAAAAGTTACAGCTGCGCGTGTTTACATCTGGTCGACAACATGGGAACATTTGGAAGTGAGTGAGATGAGTCCATACATCGCTTTGACAGTTCATAAACAGGTCGGATTGAAAGCGGAAGTACTCAGCTCGGAAGAAAACAGTCCGTCTGTCAATTAGAGTTTCCGGACATCAAGAAGATTGGCGGTTTGTTGTGGAAACCCGTTGTTGGGAGCACACAGGAACTCGCTAGCTTGTTGTGGGAGTCAAAACAAGTGATGACAACTCTGACATTGATTGAGCCAGGGAGAATAGATTCTTGACAATGGATGATGTGCCCAAATAACACCTGTGTGGACAGGAAGAATACCGTCACGTGACCAATTTTAGGTTTTGCCATAAACCATGATTGGGAGAATCAGTGTTGACCAAAACCGTGGATTATGATGGACGTGTTTGTGGGAGAGCTCTACAGTGTTAGATTAATTTAAAATTAACTAGCATGTGTCGTTATGGCAAAGTGTAGCAGCCATCCCGGAATGAGGCGGTTTTGCATAAGGTAGTCAATATAGTCTATTTAGGCCTAATTAATATAGGCAGTAGTCTTGTTAAAACTAGAGTGTGATAATTAGCACTGTTAGTTGAAAACTAGTAGAGTAGGGAAGTGATAATTGGCTCTGCTAGGATGAATAGGATAGAGGGGTGATAATTGGAGAGATTTAAGATGGGGAAAGTGTCAAATGGGGGGATCTTTCAAGGGTTTGCCCACTGAAGTTGTGCACTCTGTTTATGGGTCTTTCCTTGTCATCGCCTGATTCGGACGTAGGTGAGGAGCTACTATGCTCTATGACAGAGTTTAGTTAGCTATAAAATAACTGAGCAAGGCAATAAACTTACACTCAGCCGGTAGGATCAGTGACTAGTACTATCACCAGATGTATTGTTTTTCTCACAGGTTCCATACCAGTTACGAGGAAGTTCAACACTGGGTTTGATGAAGTGCAACGTCAATTAGACATAACACCAGTTGGACACAATAATGTTTCTTACAAAAAAAAAAATAAGGAATAACGTCCGAGAAGAAAGATGGTTCACCTAAGATGGGTGATGATTGTTAATGCATCACACAGCATAAGAACATTTATACCTAAACAAGAACATCAATATAATAGTCACATGGTGTGATATATTCTAGTGAAATAGTTCAAAAGACATGATACCTGAACCTAGATAGACACTAGTTAGGTTCAAGTATATTAACAATAACAGTGATACCTAAATACTCACTATAAAAGATTTGTGCATTCTTTAAGAACGATAGGAAATTATGTGCATTGGGCAACCGGTCCATGATCAGCTGTAATTTACAAACAGTATCTATTTCGGATGATCAGAAATATGGATTACCAGGTAGCTACAGATGACAGTCGGTGTCCGGAAGGAGAGATACAGTACCGGGTGAGGTGGACTTGTTCTGACTTAACGTGCTGTGGTGTGTCCTTGCAAGGATGAACTGACTATGCTATTATCTGAGAGTCCGATCATACACATAATTATAGAACACATCACACATTTTCTTCGCATACACGTCTCATATACGTTACACTTTTCTTTTAATAAATTAATATGTATTAATTTTTAGAAGCAAGAGTTGTTGAATATGTTGCGTTGGGGAAGTATGAGAGGGGGCATAGTACGACAGTGAGAGAGTGATAGGAAAAGGTGTCCATGGGCTGATGGAGTGTGTTGGACGGAAGCTGGTGGATTCTCTAGGATATTGATAGGAAAGAAAAATTATAATGTGGGTGTTGACTCTCCTCACTCCAGGGACGACACTTTAAAGGAAGACACGACATTATTGGGGGGCTCGTAAACGTGATCTTTGGACAGCGGGATCTCTCGTAAACGTGATCTTTGGACAGCGGGATCTCTCGTAAATGTGATCTTTGGACAGTGGGATCTCTTGTAAACGGGATCCTTGGACAGTGGGATCCCCCGTAAACGTGATCCTTGGACAGCGAGATCTCCTGCAAGCAGGAACCTTTGACAGTGGGATCTTCTGACAACGAGGTCTTTTGACACGGGATCCTTAGTTATAAGAGGGAGATATCATATTGGAGAATCCAGCTAGAGTGAATGTGGATAGGGGTTAGGACTAATATCTTACCTGTTCACACTTCACACGTCTGCATAGGTCTGTGGTCCTGATTCTATTCTTGTCACTGAGTGAATGTGCTGTGTGTGGTAATATCTAGATTTATAGTACTTTTTCATATATCTGTATAGTAATTTGCAGTTATATTGTACTCGACCTGCTAGCTTACCTCTCTGTAAAATGGCCACTCCTAAACTAACCACTGCAGAATTAAAGGCAAAGGGGAAAGACATGGGATTGTCGAGTTCTGCTCTAACGGATTACATACAGGAAGTGGAGAGAGAGAGAGAGTATCGTCAAGCAGAAAGGGAAGATCGAAAGGCCGAGTTGGAATTGAGAAGGATGGAGTTGGAACAAGAAGCTAGGAAATTGGAAGCAGAGCAGGCTGCTAGGAAACTTGAAGCTGAGCAGGCTGCTAGGAAACTTGAAGCGGAACAGGCTGCTAATAAATTTGAAGCTGAGCAAGCAGCTAAGAAACTGGAAGCTGAACAAGAAGCTCAGAAAAGGGAGCACGAGTACCGGATGAGGGAACTCGAGTTGAAGAGTCAATCTAATGGGGAAACTGAGGGAGCAGTTGGAGGTTCCTCCATCCCAGGCTCAACACCAGCAGGTGGACCTAGTTACCATGCTATGAAGTTCCCTCTAGCGGTCTACGAGGAGGACAAAGAGAAGATTGACCAGTACCTTCAACGCTTCGAGGCCATGTCTGTTGCTATGGGTCTGGAGCGTAACAAATGGAATCTCAAGCTATCCCAGGGATTACGCGGGACCGGCTACGAGGTCTATTCTCGCCTGCCACCAGGACATGAGAACAATTACGACGAATTGAAGACGGCTCTGCTGAAACGATTCGAGGTTACGTCACATACCTACCGGAAAAAATTTCGAGCAGCGAAACAAGAACCGGGGGAGTTGTTTGCCACCTACAGTTTGCGTCTTAAATCGTATCTCCACAAGTGGATGGATTTATCTGGGTTCGCACATGACTATGATAGTCTGGAAGAGCTCATGGTGGTCGACCAGCTGAAGAAGCAAATGTCTAAACCTCTCAGGACGTTCCTGGGAGAACAAGGAGTGGAACGTATTGACCTCGTGACTAAATTAGCAGAACGGTTCGTCGAGGTACATGGGGAGGCAGGAGAAAACCTTTCCACCAACACCAAAAGTCAGGAGAAACATGACAAGAAGAAAGCCAAAAACTCAGGAACCAAAAAGTGGGAACCTTATGTGCAAAAATCAGAGGATAGTTCAGAGAAGAAGAAGGAGGGAAGCAAGAGCACTTCAAGCTCTACACCAAAACGACCGTGGTCGGAGAAGTGGTGTTCAATTTGTAAGTCACCCTCTCACAATACGAGGGACTGCAAATCGAAGGCTAAGAGCCCTCACTTCGCAGCATGTCAAGTGACTTCCAAGGAGGTTGTCACGGAAAATGCCAAGGTCAACAAGGAAGCTCGCCACCAGGAGAGCTCACTCAAGTCCGGCACTATAAAATCTAGGACAGGGAAATGGTGCAACCAATGCAAGTCAAACACGCACAATGCTATTGACTGCAAGGGAAAGTCAGGAGACTCTCAATTCGTCGTGTGCCCCGGGAAACCTAAGGTGGAGCCCACTGAACAGGTCGAGGCCGAGGAAGAGACTCCAGACCAGGAAAAACCACCTGTAGTGGAATTGGTAGAGGTTAACGGTCGTCAAGTGGAGTGTTTGTACGACACAGGACTGGACGGAGAGGCCGTGATTTCTGCGGATCTGGTACATCCAGAACAATTCACAGGTGAGACCATGGAGATACAGCCTGCACAGAAGAGTGCTGTGGCCATGAAGTTGCCCATTGCTAATGTGGAGATTCGGTCAAGGTATGTCATCGGCACCATCAAGGCCGCTGTATTGACCGATCCCATTTTTCCAGTAATCCTAGGTTTCCGGTATGTCTTTCTGGGAATGCCCAGGGAGCCAATCCATATGCGAGCAATACAGACTCGCTCTCAGACGAGAACGGAAGAGGCAGAATCAATTGTGACTAACCCATTGCCGGGGGAGCTACGAACTGCCCAGAGTGAGGATGCTACTTTACGTCCTTGCTACAAAAAGCTGCAGAAAAGTGCTGATCCGCCAGGACGGGGTCAGTACTACATGAAGAATAGGATACTCTACAGGAGAGCAGGAAGGGGAGACAACCTATACGGTCAATTGGTCGTTCCGAAAGCTCACCGGTCCCAGATTCTTCATATGGGGCATACCATCTCCTTTAGTGGACACATGGGTATTGCCGCCACCATGCAGCGAATTTCCTGCCATTACTATTGGCCGGGAATGACAGATGATGTGCGTCAGTATGTGAAGTCATGCCCTGAGTGCCAGAGGGTGGCACCGAAACACTGGACAGCACCGGTGGTCTTGGGTGAGATGCCCATCATGAACTCTCCTTTCGAGAGGGTAGCCATCGATATCGTGGGTCCACTTCCCAGGACTAGGAAGAGGAACATGTATATACTCACAATGGTGGATTGCTGTACAATGTGGGGTGAAGCCATACCGTTGACCACGATTGACTCGAAAAGAGTGGCGGACGCACTGATGGAGGCCTTTACCAGATTAGGCTTCTCTGATCAAATTCTGACGGACAATGGGTCTCAGTTTTGTGGAGAACTCATGGAGGAGGTATTTAGGGTGTTCCACTCTAACCATATCCATACCAGCCCTTACCACCCTCAAGCCAATGGACAAGTAGAGCGTTTCAACGGCACGTTGATGACAATGCTCAGGAAACTAGCGCAGGAAAAACCTGATAGGTGGGGTGAATATATCCCAGCAGCACTCTTTGCCTATCGGGAAGTTCCTCATGGCTCAACGGGACTACCACCCGCTACGTTGCTGTTTGGTCGTCCAATCAAAGGACCGTTGGAAGCCATGTTGAGGAGTTGGACTGAAGAGGGGACGTCAGAAGAAGTGATCTCATCCTACAAATATGTGGAGGAACTGAAAGAAAAACTTCACAAGGGATGGACTCTGGCGAATCAAAACTTGAAAAAGGCCAGAAAAAGACATGCGGCTTACTACAACCGTAGGTCTAAAGAAAGATCTCTAGAGGTGGGAGACAAAGTCTTGTTGCTACTCCCAACGGGAAACAACAAACTGGAGATAGGTTGGCAAGGACCATTTCCCGTGGAAAGGGTGATATCCAGAACCAACTATCAGATCCGGATCCGGGGAAAGTCGAAGATTTTCCATATCAATCTCTTGCGGAAATATGAAGAGAGACCGGGAGACAAGGCAGCACACTTCATGGCAATGGCAGTTGCAGTGGAGACGGAAGTGGGAACCAACGAGGGCAGGGAATATCCCTTGGTACACCAGGAAACCTATAGGGAAGTGCAAGTGAACCCTGATCTGACCTCCCAGGAGAGGGAAAAGATAACCCAGGTTCTCAAGTCTCATAAGGGGATACTGACTGATAAACCAGGACGAACAAGGTTGGTTGAGTTCGAGATGACTTTGAACACGCAGGAGCCTGTTCGTCAAAAGGTTTACCCAGTGCCATTCTCTAAAGAAAAGGCCCTGAAGGAGGAAATATAGAAACTGTTGGAGGATGACGTGATTGCGCCATCCACATCCCCATGCAATGCAGGGGTAGTTTTGTTACGGAAACCAAGTGGAGAACACCGGTTGTGTATAGATTACCGATTTCTGAACAGTCATACACAGTTTCAGGTGGAACCTTTGCCGAATCCAACCCAGTTATTCGCTAGGCTCCATAAGGCTCGGTACTTTTCAAAGGTGGATCTGAGTCGGGGTTACTATCAAATACCAGTCAAACCGGAGATTCGACCACTGTTGGCTTTCAGTACACCCAGTGGACACTACGAATTCAAGGTCATGCCCTTTGGACTCAGCAATGCACCCAGTGTGTTTACACGCATGATGAGGACTTTACTTGATCCTTTATAGGATCCGTCCATCTTCTCATTCATGGATGATATTCTGATTTCCAGTGACAGCTTGGATGACCACTTGCAATCCTTGGAGAGAGTGTTTAATAGGCTCAAGGAAGCAGGGCTTACCGCTCGTCCAACCAAGTGCATGATTGGTTACCAGACTCGGGAATTTCTAGGTCACACCATCACTCCAGGACACATTGTCCCAGAAGAGAAGAACCTGGAGAAAATCAGAAATGCACCAAGGCCAAAAACGAAGAAGGATGTGCGATCTTTTCTCTCGTTGTGTGGGTTCTACCACAAATTTATCCCACATTTCACTGAACTGGGAGCTCCGTTGACGGAAACCTTGAAAAAGGGATTCCCGGACCAAATCATTTGGACTCCAGAATGTGAGAATGCCTATAGTCAGTTAAAGGAGGCCTTGGTCAGCAAACCTGTATTACAGCTGTATTACAGCTCCCAAACCATTTGTGTTGAGAACGGATGCGAGTGCGATTGGGATTGGGGCAGCCTTGTTACAGGAAGGAAAAGACGATGCTTCGCTTTTGAAACCTGTGGCATACGCAAGCAAGAAACTACTCCAGGCTGAGAGGAATTATTCAACCGTCGAGAGAGAGTGCTTGTCTCTTGTATGGGCAGTGCAAAAATTCCAGCCATATTTGTATGGAGTTAAGTTTCGAGTCCAGTCGAATCATCAGCCCCTGCTGTTCCTGGCTACTTCTCAGAAGCTCAACGCCCGTTTGATGCGGTGGTCGTTGTTACTTCAACCCTATAATTTCACAGTGGAGTACATTCCTGGGAAGAAAATGTTGGAGCGGACTTCTTGTCAAGACACCCAGCTCCTGAAGAAGAGGAATGAATCATCTGGATTAAACTTACGTTGGAGAAGAGTGAGATGGACTACTCTCTTAAGAGGGGGCCTATGTCACAAAAATAAAACCCTCCGTTTAACCAGTTGATTACTATAGAGACTTTCTGATTAACCGGCTTATCTGCAAAGCCAAAACTATTTTAACTAACAGAGAAAACAAATTGGATGTCAAAATCCCCAGGACGGTCAAAAGTTACAGCTGCACGTGTTTACATCTGGTCGACAACATGGGAACATTTGAAAGTGAGTGAGATGAGTCCATACATCGCTTTGACAGTTCATAAACAGGTCGGATTGAGAGCGGAAGTACTCAGCTCGGAAGAAAACAGTCCGTCTGTCAATTAGAATTTCCGGACATCAAGAAGATTGGGGGTTTGTTGTGGAAACCCGTTGTTGGGAGCACACAGGAACTCGCTAGCTTGTTGTGGGAGTTAAAACAAGTGATGACAACTCTGACATTGATTGATCCAGGGAGGATAGATTCTTGACAATGGATGATGTGCCCAAATAACACCCGTGTGGACAGGAAGAATACCGTCACGTGACCAATTTTAGGTTTTGCCATAAACCATGATTGGGAGAAACAGTGTTGACCAAAACCGTGGATTATGATTTACGTGTTTGTGGGAGAGCTCTACAGTGTTAGATTAATTTAAAATTAACTAGCATGTGTCGTTATGGCAAAGTGTAGCAGCCATCCCGGAATGAGGCGGTTTTGCATAAGGTAGTCAATATAGTCTATTTAGGCCTAATTAATATAGGCAGTAGTCTTGTTAAAACTAGAGTGTGATGATTAGCACTGTTAGTTGAAAACTAGTAGAGTAGGGAAGTGATAATTGGCTCTGCTAGGATGAATAGGATAGAGGGGTGATAATTGGAGAGATTTAAGATGGGGAAAGTGTCCAATGGGGGGGGGGGGATCTTTCAAGGGTTTGCCCACTGAAGTTGTGCACTGTTTATGGGTCTTTCCTTGTTATCGCCTGATTCGGACGTAGGTGAGGAGCTACTATGCTCTATGACAGAGTTTAGTTAGCTATAAAATAACTGAGCAAGGCAATAAACTTACACTCAGCCGGTAGGATCAGTGACTAGTACTATCACCAGATGTATTGTTTTTCTCACAGGTTCCATACCAGTTACGAGGAAGTTCAACATTGGGTTTGATGAAGTGCAACGTCAATTAGACATAACACCAGTTGGACACAATAATGTTTCGTACAAAAAAAAAAAATAAGGAATAACGTCCGAGAAGAAAGATGGTTCACCTAAGATGGGTGATGATTGTTAATGCATCACACAGCATAAGAACATTGGTACCTAAACAAGAACATCAATATAATAGTCACATGGTGTGATATATTCTAGTGAAATAGTTCAAAAGACATGATACCTGAACCTAGATAGACACTAGTTAGGTTCAAGTATATTAACAATAACAGTGATACCTAAATACTCACTATAAAGGATTTGTGCATTCTTTAAGAACGATAGGAAATTATGTGCATTGGGCAACCGGTCCATGATCAGCTGTAATTTACAAACAGTATCTATTTCGGATGATCAGGAATATGGATTACCAGGTAGCTACAGATGACAGTCGGTGTCCGGCAGGAGAGATACAGTACCGGGTGAGGTGGACTTGTTCTGACTTAACGTGCTGTGGTGTGTCCTTGCAAGGATGAACTGACTATGCTATTATCTGAGAGTCCGATCATACACATAATTATAGAACACATCACACATTTTCTTCGCATACACGTCTCATATACGTTACACTTTTCTTTTAATAAATTAATCTGCATTAATTTTTAGAAGCCAGAGTTGTTGAGTATGTTGCGTTGGGGAAGTATGAGAGGGGGCATAGTACGACAGTGAGAGAGTGATAGGAAAAGGTGTCCATGGGCTGATGGAGTGTGTTGGACGGAAGCTGGTGGATTCTCCAGGATATTGATAGGAAAGAAAAATTATAATGTGGGTGTTGACTCTCCTCACTCCAGGGACGACACTTTAAAGGAAGACACGACATTATTGGGGGGCTCCTAAACGTGATCTTTGGACAGCGGGATCTCTCGTAAACGTGATCTTTGGACAGCAGAATCTCTCGTAAATGTGATCTTTGGACAGCGGGATCTCTTGTAAACGGGATCCTTGGACAGTGGGAACCCCCGTACACGTGATCCTTGGACAGCAAGATCTCCTGCAAGCAGGAACCTTTGACAGTGGGATCTTCTGACAACGGGGTCTTTTGACACGGGATCCTTAGTTATAAGAGGGAGATATCATATTGGAGAATCCAGCTAGAGTGAATGTGGATAGGGGTTAGGACTAATATCTTACCTGATCACACTTCACATGTCTGCATAGGTCTGTGGTCCTGATTCTACTCTTGTCACTGAGTGAATGTTCTGTGTGTGGTAATATCTAGATTTATAGTACTTGTTCATATATCTGTATAGTAATTTGCAGTTATATTGTACTCGACCTGCTAGCTTACCTCTCTGTAAAATGGCCACTCCTAAACTAACCACTGCAGAATTAAAGGCAAAGTGGGAAGACATGGGATTGTCGAGTTCTGCTCTAACGGATTACATACAGGAAGTGGAGAGAGAGTATCGTCAAGCAGAAAGGGAAGATCGAAAGGCCGAGTTGGAATTGAGAAGGATGGAGTTGGAACAAGAAGCTAGGAAATTGGAAGCAGAGCAGGCTGCTAGGAAACTTGAAGCTGAGCAGGCTGCTAGGAAACTTGAAGCGGAACAGGCTGCTAATAAATTTGAAGCTGAGCAAGCAGCTAAGAAACTGGAAGCTGAACAAGAAGCTCAGAAAAGGGAGCACGAGTACCGGATGAGGGAACTCGAGTTGAAGAGTCAATCTTATGGGGAAACTGAGGGAGCAGTTGGAGGTTCCTCCATCCCAGGCTCAACACCAGCAGGTGGACCTAGTTACCATGCTATGAAGTTCCCTCTAGCGGTCTACGAGGAGGACAAAGAGAAGATTGACCAGTACCTTCAACGCTTCGAGGCCATGCCTGTTGCTATGGGTCTGGAGCGTAACAAGTGGAATCTCAAGCTATCCCAGGGATTACGCGGGACCGGCTACGAGGTCTATTCTCGCCTGCCACCAGGACATGAGAACAATTACGACGAATTGAAGACGGCTCTGCTGAAACGATTCGAGGTTACGTCACATACCTACCGGAAAAAATTTCGAGCAGCGAAACGAGAACCGGGGGAGTTGTTTGCCGCCTACAGTTTGCGTCTTAAATCGTATCTCCACAAGTGGATGGATTTAGCTGGGTTCGCACATGACTATGAGAGTCTGGAAGAGCTCATGGTGGTCGACCAGCTGAAGAAGCAAATGTCTAAACCTCTCAGGACGTTCCTGGGAGAACAAGGAGCCGAACGTATTGACCTCGTGACTAAATTAGCAGAACGGTTCGTCGAGGTACATGGGGAGGCAGGAGAAAACCTTTCCACCAACACCAAAAGTCAGGAGAAACATGACAAGAAGAAAGCCAAAAACTCAGGAACCAAAAAGTGGGAACCTTATGTGCAAAAATCAGAGGATAGTTCAGAGAAGAAGGAGGGAAGCAAGAGCACTTCAAGCTCTACACCAAACCGACCGTGGTCGGAGAAGTGGTGTTCCATTTGTAAGTCACCCTCTCACAATACGAGGGACTGCAAATCGAAGGCTAAGAGCCCTCACTTCGCAGCATGTCAAGTGACTTCCAAGGAGGTTGTCACGGAAAATGCCAAGGTCAACAAGGAAGCTCGCCACCAGGAGAGCTCACTCAAGTCCGGAACTATAAAATCTAGGACAGGGAAATGGTGCAACCAATGCAAGTCAATCACGCACAATGCTATTGACTGCAAGGGAAAGTCAGGAGACTCTAAATTCGTCGTGTGCCCCGGGAAACCTAAGGTGGAGCCCACTGAACAGGTCGAGGCCGAGGAAGAGACTCCAGACCAGGAAAAACCACCTGTAGTGGAATTGGTAGAGGTTAACGGTCGTCAAGTGGAGTGTTTGTACGACACAGGACTGGACGGAGAGGCCGTGATTTCTGCTGATCTGGTACATCCAGAACAATTCACAGGTGAGACCATGGAGATACAGCCTGCACAGAAGAGTGCTGTGGCCATGAAGTTGCCCATTGCTAATGTGGAGATTCGGTCAAGGTATGTCATCGGCACCATCAAGGTCGCTGTATTGACCGATCCCATTTTTCCAGTAATCCTAGGTTGCCGGTATGTCTTTCTGGGAATGCCCAGGGAGCCAATCCATATGGGAGCAATACAGACTCGCTCTCAGACGAGAACGGAAGAGGCAGAATCAATTGTGACTAACCCATTGCCGGGGGAGCTACGAACTGCCCAGAGTGAGGATGCTACTTTACGTCCTTGCTACAAAAAGCTGCAGAAAAGTGCTGATCCGCCAGGACGGGGTCAGTACTACATGAAGAATAGGATACTCTACAGGAGAGCAGGAAGGGGAGACAACCTATACGGTCAATTGGTCGTTCCGAAAGCTCACCGGTCCCAGATTCTTCATATGGGGCATACCATCTCCTTTAGTGGACACATGGGTATTGCCGCCACCATGCAGCGAATTTCCTGCCATTACTATTGGCCGGGAATGACAGATGATGTGCGTCGGTATGTGAAGTCATGCCCTGAGTGCCAGAGGGTGGCACCGAAACACTGGACAGCACCGGTGGTCTTGGGTGAGATGCCCATCATGAACTCTCCTTTCGAGAGGGTAGCCATCGATATCGTGGGTCCACTTCCCAGGACTAGGAAGAGGAACATGTATATACTCACAATGGTGGATTGCTGTACAATGTGGGGTGAAGCCATACCGTTGACCACGATTGACTCGAAAAGAGTGGCGGACGCACTGATGGAGGCCTTTACCAGATTAGGCTTCTCTGATCAAATTCTGACGGACAATGGGTCTCAGTTTTGTGGAGAACTCATGGAGGAGGTATTTAGGGTGTTCCACTCTAACCATATCCATACCAGCCCTTACCACCCTCAAGCCAATGGACAAGTAGAGCGTTTCAACGGCACGTTGATGACAATGCTCAGGAAACTAGCGCAGGAAAAACCTGATAGGTGGGATGAATATATCCCAGCAGCCCTCTTTGCCTATCGGGAAGTTCCTCATGGCTCAACGGGACTACCACCCGCTACGTTGCTGTTTGGTCGTCCAATCAAAGGACCGTTGGAAGCCATGTTGAGGAGTTGGACTGAAGAGGGGACGTCAGAAGAAGTGATCTCATCCTACAAATATGTGGAGGAACTGAAAGAAAAACTTCACAAGGGATGGACTCTGGCGAATCAAAACTTGAAAAAGGCCAGAAAAAGACATGCGGCTTACTACAACCGTAGGTCTAAAGAAAGATCTCTAGAGGTGGGAGACAAAGTCTTGTTGCTACTCCCAACGGGAAACAACAAACTGGAGATAGGTTGGCAGGGACCATTTCCCGTGGAAAGGGTGATATCCAGAACCAACTATCAGATCCGGATCCGGGGAAAGTCGAAGATTTTCCATATCAATCTCTTGCGGAAATATGAAGAGAGACCGGGAGACAAGGCAGCACACCTCATGGCAATGGCAGTTGCAGTGGAGACGGAAGTGGGAACCAACGAGGGCAGTGAATATCCCTTGGTACACCAGGAAACCTATAGGGAAGTGCAAGTGAACCCTGATCTGACCTCCCAGGAGAGGGAAAAGATAACCCAGGTTCTCAAGTCTCATAAGGGGATACTGACTGATAAACCAGGACGAACAAGGTTGGTTGAGTTCGAGATGACTTTGAACACGCAGGAGCCTGTTCGTCAAAAGGTTTACCCAGTGCCATTCTCTAAAGAAAAGGCCCTGGAGGAGGAAATACAGAAACTGTTGGAGGATGACGTGATTGCGCCATCCACATCCCCATACAATGCAGGGGTAGTTTTGTTACGGAAACCAAGTGGAGAACACCGGTTGTGTATAGATTACCGACTTCTGAACAGTCATACACAGTTTCAGGTGGAACCTTTGCCGAATCCAACCCAGTTATTCGCTAGGCTCCATAAGGCTCGGTACTTTTCAAAGGTGGATCTGAGTCGGGGTTACTATCAAATACCAGTCAAACCGGAGATTCGACCACTGTTGGCTTTCAGTACACCCAGTGGACACTACGAATTCAAGGTCATGCCCTTTGGACTCAGCAATGCACCCAGTGTGTTTACACGCATGATGAGGACTTTACTTGATCCTTTACAGGATCCGTCCATCATCTCATTCATGGATGATATTCTGATTTCCAGTGACAGCTTGGATGACCACTTGCAATCCTTGGAGAGAGTGTTTAATAGGCTCAAGGAAGCAGGGCTTACCGCTCGTCCAACCAAGTGCATGATTGGTTACCAGACTCTGGAATTTCTAGGTTACACCATCACTCCAGGACACATTGTCCCAGAAGAGAAGAACCTGGAGAAAATCAGAAATGCACCAAGGCCAAAAACGAAGAAGGATGTGCGATCTTTTCTCTCGTTGTGTGGGTTCTACCACAAATTTATCCCACATTTCACTGAACTGGGAGCTCCGTTGACGGAAACCTTGAAAAAGGGATTCCCGGACCAAATCATTTGGACTCCAGAATGTGAGAATGCCTATAGTCAGTTAAAGGAGGCCTTGGTCAGCAAACCTGTATTACAGCTCCCGGACCTGTCCAAACCATTTGTGTTGAGAACGGATGCGAGTGCGATTGGGATTGGGGCAGCCTTGTTACAGGAAGGAAAAGACGATGCTTCGCTTTTGAAACCTGTGGCATACGCAAGCAAGAAACTACTCCAGGCTGAGAGGAATTATTCAACCGTCGAGAGAGAGTGCTTGTCTCTTGTATGGGCAGTGCAAAAATTCCAGCCATATTTGTATGGAGTTAAGTTTCGAGTCCAGTCGGATCATCAGCCCTGCTGTTCCTGGCTACTTCTCAGAAGCTCAACGCCCGTTTGATGCGGTGGTCGTTGTTACTTCAACCCTATAATTTCACAGTGGAGTACATTCCTGGGAAGGAAATTGTTGGAGCGGACTTCTTGTCAAGACACCCAGCTCCTGAAGAAGAGGAATGAATCATCTGGATTAAACTTACGTTGGAGAAGAGTGAGATGGACTACTCTCTTAAGAGGGGGCCTATGTCACAAAAATAAAACCCCCCGTTTAACCAGTTGATTACTATAGAGACTTTCTGATTAACCGGCTTATCTGCAAAGCCAAAACTATTTTAACTAACAGAGAAAACAAATTGGATGTCAAAATCCCCAGGACGGTCAAAAGTTACAGCTGCACGTGTTTACATCTGGTCGACAACATGGGAACATTTGGAAGTGAGTGAGATGAGTCCATACATCGCTTTGACAGTTCATAAACAGGTCGGATTGAGAGCGGAAGTACTCAGCTCGGAAGAAAACAGTCCGTCTGTCAATTAGAATTTCCGGACATCAAGAAGATTGGGGGTTAGTTAGTTAGTTAGTTAGTTAGTCGCAGTTCCAACTTCACAGCAACGGGTCGTTCCCATTATGCTCCATTCCTGTGCCAGTGAATATCACACAAAACGCTCCCCACTGCCCAATGTGAAAAGTGGAAAAGACAGGAGTCTCGACAAATAACAGCCCGCACAGATACACTGTGCATAATGCCGCCACCAGAATGTCAACACAATAGTCCCCCACAAAGCACCCAGTTCATTTCTGATGGAATCGGCAGTCATTTTCCCATCTGGATATTTCCTAGATGTTCACCCACACAGTCCACGAAATACAGTTCATCGTCAATGGCAGTGGCAGTCAACCAGAAGCCCAGCAGCCACGCATTTCTGCATAAGGCAAAAACCGGTCAACTCTGGGACATAGCCATCTGCCATCGCTCCGAACATGCAGTCACGTTCCAAAAGACCTTGGGCAGATTCAAAAGCATTTCACACGAAACTCACAGCTCACAGTGTCGCGCCACGCACTCACTCAGTAGCAGGGCGACGGAACCATCAAGCCTCCTTAGTCGCCTCTTACGACATGCATGGTAGGCTACAGTGTTGCTATTCTTTGCTTCCCTTATGGGCCCCGGCAACACACGGGGTTTGTTGTGGAAACCCGTTGTTGGGAGCACACAGGAACTCGCTAGCTTGTTGTGGGAGTCAAAACAAGTGATGACAACTCTGACATTGATTGAGCCAGGGAGGATAGATTCTTGACAATGGATGATGTGCCCAAATAACACCTGTGTGGACAGGAAGAATACCATCACGTGACCAATTTTAGGTTTTGCCATAAACCATGATTGGGAGAAACAGTGTTGACCAAAACCGTGGATTATGATTTACGTGTTTGTGGGAGAGCTCTACAGTGTTAGATTAATTTAAAATTAACTAGCATGTGTCATTATGGCAAAGTGTAGCAGCCATCCCGGAATGAGGCAGTTTTGCATAAGGTAGTCAATATAGTCTATTTAGGCCTAATTAATATAGGCAGTAGTCTTGTTAAAACTAGAGTGTGATAATTAGCACTGTTGGTTGAAAACTAGTAGAGTAGGGAAGTGATAATTGGCTCTGCTAGGATGAATAGGATAGAGGGGTGATAATTGGAGAGATTTAAGATGGGGAAAGTGTCCAATGGGGGGGGGGGGGATCTTTCAAGGGTTTGCCCACTGAAGTTGTGCACTATGTTTATGGGTCTTTCCTTGTTATCGCCTGATTCGGACGTAGGTGAGGAGCTACTATGCTGTATGACAGAGTTTAGTTAGCTATAAAATAACTGAGCAAGGCAATAAACTTACACTCAGCCGGTAGGATCAGTGACTAGTACTATCACCAGATGTATTGTTTTTCTCACAGGTTCCATACCAGTTATGAGGTAGTTCAACACTGGGTTTGATGAAGTGCAACGTCAATTAGACATAACACCAGTTTGACACAATAATGTTTCTTACAAAAAAAAAAAAAAGGAATAACGTCCGAGAAGAAAGATGGTTCACCTAAGATGGGTGATGATTGTTAATGCATCACACAGCATAAGAACATTGGTACCTAAACAAGAACATCAATATAATAGTCACATGGTGTGATATATTCTAGTGAAATAGTTCAAAAGACATGATACCTGAACCTAGATAGACACTAGTTAGGTTCAAGTATATTAACAATAACAGTGATACCTAAATAATCACTACAAAGGATTTGTGCATTCTTTAAGAACGATAGGAAATTATGTGCATTGGGCAACCGGTCCATGATCAGCTGTAATTTACAAACAGTATCTATTTCGGATGATCAGGAATATGGATTACCAGGTAGCTACAGATGACAGTCGGTGTCCGGCAGGAGAGATACAGTACCGAGTGAGGTGGACTTGTTCTGACTTAACGTGCTGTGGTGTGTCCTTGCAAGGATGAACTGACTATGCTATTATCTGAGAGTCCGATCATACACACATTATAGAACACATCACACATTTTCTTCGCATACACGTCTCATATACGTTACACTTTTCTTTTAATAAATTAAGCTGTATTAATTTTTAGAAGCAAGAGTTGTTGAATATGTTGCGTTGGGGAAGTATGAGAGGGGGCATAGTACGACAGTGAGAGAGTGATAGGAAAAGGTGTCCATGGGCTGATGGAGTGTGTTGGACGGAAGCTGGTGGATTCTCCGGGATATTGATAGGAAAGAAAAATTATAATGTGGGTGTTGACTCTCCTCACTCCAGGGACGACACTTTAAAGGAAGACACGACAACCCCGAGGTAGACCAAGAAGACGGCGGAGAGATAATATATATACAGACCTACAAGCACTTGGAATCAACGACTGGCAAGAGAAGGTCAACCATAGAGACGAATGGAGACGGATTGTATCTGCAGCAAAGAACCTCAATGGCTCGGAACGCTGAAGAAGAAGAAGAAGAAGAAGAAGAAGAAGAAGAAGAAAAGAAGAAGAAGAAGAAGAAGAAGAAGAAGAAGAAGAAGAAGAAGAAGAAGAAGAAGAAGAAGAAGAAGAAGAAGAAGAAGAAGAAGAAGAAGAAGAAGAAGAAGAAGAAGCAGCAGAAGAAGTGTTTCTTTACGGTCAGGATCAACTTTTACAATCCTTTAGTACTGTTTGTCAGGCGGATTGTGTCTTCTGTATATCAATGCTCTCAAAGTGAATTTTCTTCAATTATGAATGGATGAAAATTGTATCTGGTTTCGTGTGAGAGCGAAACAGCAGCAGAAAACGTACACATAACAGAGTATTTATGACAAGTGTGATTCTGGTATACCTACAGGGATTTCTTTCAGTGGCACGGAGCTTAAGCCCTGTGTTGGAAACCTCTTTGCGACATCTGTGGGTGGGTTTTGGAGCAGATATCCATGTGCAATAACGGTGATCATTTACAAATCCAAAACCACGTGACAAGAAACCAGGAAGTAGTCAAGTGAAACATTTCTCACAACTTTCTCTGTGCGTGTTTCCACCCAGGACCTGAACAAACATTTTTGAACTGTTGTGTATAGCGTTCACAGATTGACTGGTAGAAGCCATGCACTTTTTAAAAATACACATTTATTTTTATATGAGTTCATCTTCATCATTATCATGTGCCGTGCCGAAAAGCGGGGGCGGTTATGTTTCGCAATCTCACGCGATCACCAGTACTGTATTCTTGTCTCGACCCTACCATGTAGCCAAGCTATCCATATATTTACCTCTCCTGCTTTCCCCTTGTTCTTTTCCCCTCAATCTTGCCACTTATCACCAAGTTCTCTAATTTATTTCTTCTCATAACGTGCCCGAAAAATTGTGACTGCCTGTGTCTAATTTCTCCAATCAGTTTACGGTTTTCATTTGCCTTTTGTATGACTTGCTCATTAGTTTTTTTGTCTGTTCATGGCATTCTTTACATTGTCCTTCTTCAGAAACCACTTTCCCACTGCTATTAGATGTTTTTCAGCTTGTCTGCTCATTGTCCTTGTTTCACATCCATTCAAAAGTATAGGTTCTATGTAGCTCTTCAGCACTCTTTTTCTCGTTGCAACTGAAATCTTTTTGTTGGTTAGTTTGTTTTTCATCTTGCAAAAGGCTACCTTCACCATTACTATTCTTGTTCTAATCTTGTCAAGGGTTCTCCCATCAAATGTTATGACTGTTCCGAGATAATTGTACCGATTAACTTGTTTAAGAATATTACCAATTACCCGTATATCACATTGTGGTATTTCTTTCTTCTTAGTGACGACAGTAATCGCTGTCTTCTTGCAATGTAATTCTAACCCTAGTTGTTCACTGTGTACAATAACCGTATGTGCTAAATGTTGCAAATCCTGTTCATTGTCTGCAATCAATACTATGTCATCCACATACCTAATGTTATTGGTGTTATATCCCCTAATGGTGATTCATCTCATATCTTCAAAATTTCTAGAGGTCATAGAAGTACATTATTTACGTAGCTTCTGATCTGCACCTAAACGCAAAACTGTGCTGTGTAGCTTTACAATTGCACTGTGCTTTGATACACACATTTGTGTACATAAGCAAATGCATGTAATGTCTTTACGTTTGCAATTGTATACGAGGGCGAGTCAATAAGTAAGTCACACAGTTCTGTGGGATGGCAGGTAAATGTAGTTGGTGTTTTCTACATGTATCATTAGGTGACAGCAACATCAAACTTATATTCCCGTTTGTCAGGTAGTGTTAGGTGTCTCATGCACATGAGCTGCGCATAAACAAAATGGCAAATGTTCTTACCGAATGTACAACCAAAGAGCACCGTGCGGTTGTGCATTTTTTGTGGACAAAAGGACTGCCTGCATAGGACATTCATAAGGAAATGCTTCCTGTTTATGCGAATGACGCTGAAGTTGAATGTGAAGTGAAAACGTGGTTTAGAAAACAGAGCACGCAGTTCTATGCAGCCGGTTTGGGAGGACTGATAAAACAATGGAATAAGTGCATCAATGTTGGTGGAAATTATGATTAGAAATAAAGGGACAATGTATGTATAAAAATAAACTTGTTTCAAGTTGTTATCATATTTAGTTATTTTTCTACAGCCATTGATGACTTATTTATTGACTTGCCCTCATACCATACATACATATGTATATACATACATATATATATATATATATATATATATATATATATATATATATATATATATATATATATATATATATACATATATATGGACAATACTTAACTGTGCTGCACTAGTGTCTGGACTCTACTGAGCAAGCTTTACACGCTCACACAAGTGTAGTTGTTAGCTTTGTGTAGGTACACTTGTTACACGAATAAGTAGACAACTGTGCTAGATTTGACGCGTGCTGACAGGAATACGCGTTATCCTGTTCATGAATACACACTGCCACCATAATGCAGGTCGCATACTTAACAACATTAAACTATCTCGTGACAGATACTACCTCTGGGGTGTGAAACTATGGGCTCTCACATATTCCACTCCTTGACATAATGAGGTGATCAGTTTCCTTCCTCGCAACCTTTCCTACCTGACAATTCCCAGAAAATTATGTAGTTATCAGGGTTATATTTTTGTGAGGACACATATACGCTGGGAGCCGCGGGAGAGAAATGGCTAGCACGTTTATCTCGCGACACGGTGGTCATGTATTCGAATCTCATAGAGGTAGAGTTTTGTTCATTGACCTGGCCTCTAAGAACCACCAGCCTACAATGGATACCAGGAATGTACCTGGTAAACAAAGACGACAGCATCATCCATCGAGAGCTGGTTGGTCTAAAATATGGGATATCGTCATATATCCGATACGTCTCATGGTGTGATACGGGATCCTTTACTTCAGTTGTACTGTTCACGTCTACTCCAGCGCTGTCCTGTTCGGAAAAATATAGAATCCTATCACTCCTCGGGATTAAACCCGCACCACCCAAGTGCATAGCCAAGTAAGCAAAAACCCAATATTCCCACTGGCTAAATTACAAGAGTTGATTGTTTGATTAGACTTTTATTACATTGTAACACATTTTATGTACGCATCTCACGTTTCAGAGAGGATCCCTATTTTGGGGAGGACATACTTCTGCATGAGATCGCCCACGGTGTCCACCTGGCAGTCCAGCGTGAACTTTCGGGATGGCAGCGACGCTTAGAGGAGTCTTACAGGAAAGCTAACGCTTCAGGTCTTTGGGGCAACACTTACAGCAGTACATCTGCGGAAGAATACGTGGTATGTTATTAAATCAGTGGCGTAGTTGGTAGTAGGAAGGGGGTGGTGTTGGAGAGCATTCACTCATCTCATCTCATCTTGTTCCTCTTGTACCTTGCGATGTCGAGAAGAAACATTTACAGCAAGAGATTGCCCATTTAAGGGCTTTATGTATCGAGCTTCCCATGGGTACTGTTATTCCCTCTGTCCACCGTTTACTTGGACGGCCTCTTCTTCTGCTTCCATTTGGACTGTACATCATCGCTTGTTGTGTGGTATACTGTTAGTTGGTAATCAGTTATATGGCCAAACCATTTAACTTGCTTTTATTCTGATGAAACCTAGCGCTGCTATAACCCCCACTTTAGTCCTGATTTCTTCATGTCTGATGTTATCTCCCTTTTTTTTCTTTTTTTTAAAAATATATTGAGTATTCTTCTCAGGAATCTCATTTCTTTTGTTGTAATTTGTTTTCTGTCATTGTCCAGATTTGGCATTGGCGGCATAGAGATGGTTTGGTGCGTTCACAAATTATTTTCCTCATTCGCGTTCAATTTTTTAAAGTATATATTGCATCGTTCATCGTTATGACATTTTCCCTGCCATCTTATATTTACTCCCACCCAAGGGACATGTCTTTGATAGGCCAAAAGACAAATGGAATCATGGAAGCGGCGAAATTTTTTTGATATTTAGGCGAAAATGTATTGAATTCGCGCTAACAAATTTGTGTTACAGTAAGACATGTCAATTCGTGTAACACTTCCGTTCTACTGTGTGACTTTCTTCTCATAAATAAATTCCCGCGAACAACGGAAAATATTCATTATTGAACACTGATGTTTCCGTGTGAAGATTTAATACATTTCATAATATGAACTTCATCTCTTACCAGTAATTATATACCGCATATAAACAATCACTGAGATTTGCTGTACAATCTCCAGAATAAAAAAAAAAAAAACTATTTTTGTTGGGTGTAAATAATGATAAGGTTATAATACTAAATCTCATAATTTTTCCTCAATTGGTTACTGAGTTATGGATTTTTATAAGGGTGCAAACATTTGTGAACGCACTATTTGAAGATTATGTTGTAGAGTGCCTTTTTACTATCTATTGATGGGTGTTTTTTCTTTGGTATTGGTGTCATTTGTCCAATGAAGTCGTTTGCCTTATTGCATCTATTTTCGATCTGGTTTTATGATTTTCCATTTGATGATATTATACTTCCTAAGTACTTGAAACTTGTTTTAGGGCATGTTCTTTGAGATGAATCTTTATTGTTCTTCTTTGTTTATAGTCAGTCATTACCGCTGTAGCTCTGGTGCTGATTTTCATGTTACGTTCCTTACACACTTCGTTTAGACTATTTATGTGGACTTGTAATTCTGCTTCTGATTTTTCTATTAGTTCTTGATCGTCCGCAAATAGAAGTTCTTTAATGGTGTAATTTGCCGTCAGTTCTTCTTCTGTGTTCTGTTCATCATGTGGTTTGTTACGGTCTCTGTTTGGCTGGTTTCTTTACATATGCTGTCTATATAGGTAATTAACAAGAAGGGAGGGGGCGGGGGGAGGCAGGACACAACTTTGTCGCACTCCGGATCTGATGGTGGGGGGTTCTTAGTGTCCTCCGTTTGTTCTTACAGTGAATTCACTATTGTTGTATAAGCAAGGCTGTGCCGTGCTTTGATACAGAGAAAGATATGAATAAAATTAGGTGGAACTACAGGAAAGCTGTGAAAGTGTCAACAATATAAAATGACACAAAGTAGTGCAGCTTTACATAACATAATTAAGACACATACAGGACGTTGCGGCGATTAGCCTTCATCAGCAAACAAACACATTCACAAACACAACATTTGCCTTTTGTGATCTCCTGTGACTACATCAGAAGGTGACGACAGGACGAGAAGAACAAAAGCATGAAAAAATGAAAGCAATGAAGAGAAAATGAGAATTAAACAAAAATGTTAATTGAAAAACATGTTAATTGGAAAAATTTTAATTGAAAAGAATGTTCATACTCACCTCACAGTTCGATCTGTAAACAACTCAGAAAATGTCCGATGTATTCTTTTCATACCCGGTGCTAGGTGTTACGATTCAGTGAGCACATTGAAAGAAATGAGGGGGGCGGGGGTGGAGACAGGAGGGCAGAGTAGGGGTATCTGAGCAATCTCAGTGGATGTACTGATTGATGAAGCATGAGGGGCGGAAGCATGAGGGGCGTAAGCATGATGGTGGTACTAACCAAAACCCCATTATGTACTCCTATATGTAATTATGAGGCGAGTCCTAAAGTCTGGGTGGACTGATATGCGTGAACGCACATACCTACATATACACCGTTCAACAGACATAATGCTCGTGTATGTGGGCATGTGCAAGGTATATGTAAGAATAGAGAGAGGGAGAGAGAGAGAGAGAGAGAGAGAGAGAGAGAGAGAGAGAGAGAGAGAGAGAGAGAGGTGGAGGGAATGAGAAAGAGAGAGGGGTGGGTATGGTTCTTGTTACGTGCTAAATGGGGTTTGAGGAGTAGGTCGGTCTACAAATACGAGGATTCACTCATACTGTTCCATATGATATAAGGTAAGTAAGTTTGATTGTTGTACCACGTATTATAAGATCATATCTCCCAATGCTAGTGTTATTGGGGTTGTATAAGATCCAACCACTGGTAATACACATGATGTGGGTAGGCACAGAAAAGCAAGATTGTTAGGAGAGAGAGAGAGAGAGAGAGAGAGAGAGAGAGAGAGAGAGAGAGAGAGAGAGAGAGAGAGCAGAGACAGACAGAAAGACAGACCGACAGGTTATGCGGAGTAGGTAGGTCTACAAATACGAGGCTTCACTCATACTGTTCCCTATGAAATAGAGTCAGTAAGTTTGATTGTTATACAACGTATTTAAGGATCAAATCTCCCAGTGCTTGTGTTATTGGGGCTGTATAAGATTCGACCACAAGCAATACACAAGGCATAGGTAGGTACAGAGAGGCAAGATTGTAGAGAGAGAGAGAGAGAGAGAGAGAGAGAGAGAGAGAGAGAGAGAGAGAGAGCGGCGCAGTGCCTGTAACATACTACATGAAGTATACGGAGTAGGTCGGTCTATAAATACGAGGCTTTACTCATACTGCACCCTATGAAATAGAGTCAGTAAGGTTGATTGTTATACAACGCATTTGAGGATCAAATCACCCAGTGCTTGTGTTATTGGGGCTGTATAAGATCCGACCACCAGCAATATATATGGAATAGGTAGGCGTAGAGAAGCAGGATGGAAGAGAGAGAGAGAGAGAGAGAGAGAGAGAGAGAGAGAGAGAGAGAGAGAGGAGAGAGAGAGAGAGAGAACGAACGAACGAACGAACAAACGAACGAAAAGACTTTATTTTCAAAGGGTAACAAATTGGGCACGCAGGCCCGTCTTACATTCGGCCCTTCCAACCACTCATCTTTCTTTCATCAACAGTGCATAGGAAAAAACATTGTCACATGAATTTTGTAAACATAAACAATGCATATTACTATGTTATGAGACACATCCACCACCCACCCACACATCCCCCATTCACTCCAACTCCCCCACCCAACCACACACATAATCCACACACACATACATGCCCCCAGCGTTCCACCACATCCCTACACCTACACCTCTCACCCACCACACATCCCATCCACCCACACCCCAAGCACACATACATTCTCCAACCCACACATCCCCCACCCACACACATCCACTCACCTACACACACCCCCCACCCACTTACATATCCTCTACCCGTCCCATTACCCACCAACAGTCACTCACCCACATATCCTCCTCCACCCACACACCTCCAACTACCCAGCCAAACACACATTCCTCGGCCACACATCCCCCACGCACACACACATCTCCCCGTCAACTCATATATACCGCACCTACCCACACACAAATTCCGCACCCACCCACATAATCTCCCATCTCCCCCAGCCCTCTCACAGATCCCCAGCCCATCCCTATAAACACCCCCCCCCCCCACCATCTCCTAACCTACACACACTCATCCACCCACATATCCTCTACCCACCCATCCCCCAACCAAACATCCCATAACTACACACCCTTACTCATATACAACCACCCACCCACACATTCTCTACCGAACCACACATCCTCCACACACCCATCCCACAGCCACACATCCCTTAACCACACACCCCTACCCATATACACACACATCCCCACCAACGCACAATCTCCCCACCCATGCACACATCCCTCACACACATCCCAACCCACCAACACATCCCCCATTCACAAACACACACCTCCCATCCACGCACACACAACCCACACACACATCCCCAACCCATACACTCGTCCCCTCACACATCCCCAGACAAACGTACTTATCCCTCAATCACTATCACCCACACATTCCTCACCCACTCATAAAAACATACATCTCCTATCTACCCACCCACACTCACACATCCCAACCAACCATCAAAACACACATCCTTCACCCTCACACACATCCTTCACCCACCCGCACACTCAACCACACCCCCACCCACCACACATCCTTTATCCACACCCAGCTCCCCTCCCACACAATAACACACCAACACACATCCCAAAGACACATCACTCACGCACACACACATCTCCCCACACATCTCCTACCCATCCACACATCCCCCAACTACAATCACCATCACTACCCACACATACATCCTCCATCCAGCCACACACACCCCAACCCAGCCAGACATATCCCCCACCCACAAACACATCTCCAAATCCATCACCCACACCCATCACGCACCCCTCCCCAACCCACACACATCCCCCACACACATTCACCCACACATCTCCCACCCAAACACACACACTCCCCACCCATCCACCCAAACATCCCACACCCATACACATCCCTCACCCACACACACATCCCCAAACCCACAACCACCCCCACCTGCACACATCTCCCACCCACCACATATCCCCACCCACACATATATCCCCCACCCATCCCATAACCCACCATCAATAATCCACCAACATATCCTCCTCCACCCACTCACCCACAACCACCTAGCCAAACACACATCCCCACCCACCCACACATCTCCCCGCCAACACATACATCCCGCACGTACCCACACACAAATCCTACACCCACCCACACAATCCCACCCCGCCCACCCACACATCCTGAGCCCACCCACACACATCACGAATCCACCCACACACACAACCCCCCACCCCCAACCTACTATTATGATCAAACTCCCACACTTTACACACACATACAGTGACGATTGTCATGAGAATTGTCGCAAAATTGTAAAGAAAATGGAGAAAAATTGTACATATACATTTTGTAACTTAAAAATTAGTGATGGAATTCAACTCTCTCTCTCTCTCTCTCTCTCTCTCTCTCTCTCTCTCTCTCTCTCTCTCTCTCTCTCTCTCTCTCTCACTAACGCTCTCACTCAGATTACAGTACTGTTAATTATACATGATAAAATCAAGTGTCATACATACAAAATGATAATGTGAAAGATGAAAATACACAAAAAATATGGAATGGCATGTTACAGGATATGCGTGCACTCAACTTTCCCTCTCTCTCTCTCTCTCTCTCTCTCTCTCTCTCTCTCTCTCTCTCTCTCTCTCTCTCTCTTTCTCTCTCTCTTTATTACACAGGCACACACACACACTCACACTCATTCTCTCTCTCTCTCTCTCTCTCTCTCTCTCTCTCTCTCTCTCTCTCTCTCTTTCTCTTTCTCTCACTAATACTCCGTAATTCTTTCACCCACTCTACGGTGATGTACATGTGTTCATGTTATAAATTATAACATCAATTGGCATTCAAAATCGTAATATGAACATGAGAATACACAACATATATGGAATAGCATGTTACATGATATGCGTGCGCTTAAATCTCTCACTCTCTTTCTTTCTCTCTATGTCTCTCTGTCTTTCTCTCTCTCTCTCTCTCCCTCACTCTCTCTCTCTCTCTTCTCACCAACACACACCCATAGACACTCACAAACAATGCGCGCACACATACACACATGAACAAATTCATTCTTTCACTGTCTCTCTCTCGTTCGCTCACTCCCCCCCCCTCTCTCTCTCTCTCTCTCTCTCTCTCTCTCTCTCACTCGCAGTCACTATTTCACCCATTAAGTCATTCTCTCCATCTTTCATTTACTCAATATCACACTCTCTTTCACTCTCACTCAAACACAGACAGACACACACCCTTTCGCTATCAAATACACACTCCCTCGCATACACACGAAAGCATATACACATACACACACGAGCATACACACAATATACACACGCAAATACACATATATCCCCACGCACACATACACACATCCACATCCATATACACATACTTATACACACACACACACACACACACACACACACACAAATACACACTCCCTCGCATACACTGCATGCATGCACACATACACACAAACATGCACATACATACACGAACATACAAATATATATATATATACACGCACATACACACATATACACACGCACATACATATAAACACACGTACACATGTACGCACACATAAACACACATATAAACATACTTACACACAAGCACACATACAAGCACACATTTACACACACTTACACATAAACACCCACACGCACATTCAGACGTGCACACACATACACCCACATACACACACATAAACACACTCATACAGACGTATGGACACACGTACACACCAACCCATCCACCCACACACTTACTCACACATACACGCTGCCTCACATAATCTCACCCTCTCACTCACTCAATTACTCTCTAAACCACACTAACACACTCTCTTACTCGCACAGACAAGTACACAGACATACACACACACTCACCCACTCTCTCTCTCACTTATTAACTTCTCATGCACTCTCTCACTCACCCACTGTCTCTCTCTTGCACACTCACTCGCTCTCACACTCACTCACACACGCACATACACACATACTCACAAATTCTCCCCCTCACTCACTAACTCACTCTCCCTTACTCACTCACTCACACGGCGGTTCTCTAACTCACACTCACTCATTCACTTTTTCACTCTCTCTCACAGACAGGTATACACACAACACAACCTCGCTCTCACAGTAACTCATTCTCTCACTCAATTTCTCACACATACGTGTACAGACATCCACTTACTCTTTCACCCTCGCAGGCACACGCGCATACACACTCTCTCACTTTCTCTGTCTCATACTCACTCCCTCACTCACATTCTTTCTCATTCACTCTCTCACCCACTCTCTCACTCACACAGTGTAAAATGATAGTGAAAAAAAATGATACCAGTAGGTGACTTATGGAGGCATATAGTCGGTATGAAGTAAGTATTGAAAGAGTTTTCGGTTGAATGTGTTGGGACTCATTGGCGTTTTTAGATCTGGTGGAAGGCTATTCCACAAGTGAGCACCAGAATACGCGAGAAATATTTTGTATAACTCCAATCTAGGCTTAGGAACCTGTAATAAATTTAAGCGCTTGCTGTTCATTGCATTAGATTGAATTAACGGTAGAAAATACTCTGGGGTATTTTCAGATATAACTTTATTCACTAATCTGGCTTTGTTAAAAAGGAATCGCTTTCGAAGTGGTAGAATTCTTAGATGACTATATAAGTTATTACTTTCAACGTGCTTTATGCCAGAAACTAGACGTATAGCTCGGTTTTGAAGCGAACACAGTCGTTTCACATTAGATTTAGGGCACCCATCCCAGACTGTGGAACAATAGTCGAGAGTTGATTGGATATAGCATGCATAGAATATTTTTCGTGTGCTTTCATCCAAGAAGTGCTGAATTTTCGTAAGTTGGTAAACTTTTTGTGCTATTCTCTTGGTGAGGACGTGAACATGAGAGCGCCAGTTTAGATGTCTGTCAATTAAAAGACCTAATGTTTTGTGTTCATTTACATTAACTATAGGTAACGTGTCCACATGGAGATCGAGCGGTGCCCCAGTTATGGCTAGGGTCTGTAGTTTTTGTCTGGTCGTTATTAGCATGGATTTGGTTTTGTCGATGTTAATAATCATGCGGTTTTCATTGCTCCATCTACTAAGGTTATCAAGTTCGTTTTGCAAAGAGCTCTCTAAGTCACTAAGGTTTTCTTGACTAGTGTAAATAGTGCAGTCGTCTGCAAATAGGTCACACGAAGTATTGAGATATAAAGGAAGATCGTTAATATAAACTGCAAAAAGCAGCGGTCCTAGTATTGAGCCTTGAGGCACACCAATATTAAGTTGTGTGGGTTTTGACAGACAGTTATTGAAGGACACTACTTGTTGTCTGTCGGATAAAAATGAGAGAGAGAGAGAGAGAGAGAGAGAGAGAGAGAGAGAGAGAGAGAGAGAGAGAGAGAGATTGGAAAAGTGCCTGCGACATGCCACATGAGGTATGCGGAGTCGGTGGGCCTACAAATACGAGGCTTCACTCATACTGTTCCCTATGAAATAGAGTCAGTAAGGTTGATTGTTATACAACGTATTTGAGGATCAAATCACCCGGTGCTTGTGTTATTGAGGCTGTATAAGATTCGACCACAAGCAATACGCATGACATAGGTAGGTACAGAGAAGCAAGATTGTAGAGAGGGAGAGAGAGAGAGAGAGAGAGAAAGAGAGAGAGCGAGAGCGAGAGAGAGCGGAGCACTGCCTGCGACATACCACATGAAGTATACGGAGTAGGTCGGTCTATAAATACGAGGCTTCACTCATAGTTTACCCTTTTAAATAGAGTCAGTAAAGTTGATTGTTATACAACGTATTTGAGGATCAAATCACCCGGTGCTTGCGTTATTGGGGCTGTATAAGATCCGATCTCCAGCAATATATATGGAATAGGTAGGCACAGAGAAGCAAGATGGGAGAGAGAGAGAGAGAGAGAGAGAGAGAGAGAGAGAGAGAGAGAGAGAGAGAGATTGGAAAAGTGCCTGCGACATGCCACATGAGGTCTGCGGTGTCGGTGGGTTTACAAATACGAGGCTTCACTCATATTGCTCCCTATGAAATAGAGTAAGTAAGGTTGATTGTTATACAACGTATTTGAGGATCAAATCACCCAGTGCTTGTGTTATTGGGGCTGTATAAGATCCGACCTCCAGCATCATATATGGAATAGGTAGGCACAGAGAAGCAAGATGGAAGAAAGAGAGAGAGAGAGAGAAAGAGAGAGAGAGAGAGAGAGAGAGAGAGAGAGAGAGAGAGAGAGACAGAGCAGTGCCTGTGACATACCACATGAAGTATACGGAGTAGGTCGGTCTATAAATACGAGGCTTCACTCATACTGTACCCAATGAAATAGAGTCAGTAAAGTTGATTGTTATACAACGTATTTGAGGATCAAATCACCTAGTGCTTGTGTTATTGGGGCTGTATAAGATCCGACCACCAGCAATATATATGGAATAGGTAGGCGCAGAGAAGCAGGATGGAAGAGAGAGAGAGAGAGAGAGAGAGAGAGAGAGAGAGAGAGAGAGAGAGATTGGAAAAGTGCCTTCTTTGCTCTTAGACAACTTATAGAAATGTCAGTCGAATTTAATGAAGCGCTCTATTTAGCCTTTGTCGACCAACGAACGACATTTGATAGAGTAGATAGAAACAAGCTGTGGGAAATCCTTAAACGATATGGAATGAGTACACATCTAACAAACGTCTTATCTAGAATCTTATACACATTATTGTGCGGTAGATTTTCTCAGTATGAAACAAGTCTTCGAAATGCCACCCCTTAAATAGTTGCGTCATATTGTATTTTGATTTCGCTGCTTATGCCACCCCCTTATGGTGCCGCCTGATGCGGCCGCCTCTCTGTATCAAACAATATAAAATGACACAAAGTATTGCAGCTTTACATAACAGAATTACAACACACACAGGACGTTGCGGCGATAAGCCTTCATCAGCAAACAAACACATTCACAAACACAACATACAGTCAAGGAGATCTCCTGTGACTACCTCAGAAGGTGACGACAGGATGAGAAGAACAAAAGCATGAAAAAATGAAAGCAATGAAGAGAAAATGAGAATTTAAAAAAATGTTAATTGAAAAACATGTTAATTGAAAAGAATGTTTCATGAAATGGCAACCAGGACTGCAAGAGCTGTGAAGAAAAGACAGAACAGAAAAACCACTGCAGAAAATCCTCCTCCAGAAACGTCGAGCAATCTTTGTCCACATTGTCAAAGAACATTTCAAGCCAAAATAGGCCTTATCAGCCATCTTAGAACTCACGGCTCCATACTTTCAACCCCACTGGATGAAATGAATGATCATCATCATTCTTGATGGACAAACAACAACAACAATTGAAGAAATGTTAATTGAAAAGAATGTTCATAGTCACCTCACAGTTCGATCTGTAAACAACTCAGAACATGTCCGATGTATTCTTTTCATACCCGGTGCTAGGTGTTACGATTCAGTGAGCACATTGAAAGAAAGGAGGGGGGGGGGGGGGTGAAGACAGGAGGGCAGAGTAGGGGTATCTGAGCAATCTCAGTGAATGTACTGATTGATGAAGCATGAGGGGCGGAAGCATGAGGGGCGTAAGCATGATGGTGGTACTAACCAAAACCCCATTATGTACTCCTATATGTAATTATGAGGCGAGTCCTAAAGTCTGGGTGGACTGATATGCGTGAACGCACATACCTACATATAAACCGCTCAACAGACATAATGCTCGTGTATGTGGACATGTGCAAGGTATATGTAAGAAGAGAGAGAGAGAGAGAGAGAGAGAGAGAGAGAGAGAGAGAGAGAGAGAGAGAGAGAGAGAGAGAGCGATGGCAAAAGATTGCAAAATACTTTTCCCGTGTGACTCAAAAGGAACATGCCTCAGTATTGTGTGAAGTCTGGTTTACAGCCTTTGTGTTTCCAAATTGGGATAATCATGCCGCTTCCCCAATCTCGTGGTGTCTGTTGTTCTACCCATAGTTAAATAGTCTATACGCAGCCACGCTGTTCACACTTTTCTTTATGCTTTAATTAGCTCATTTAGTATTGCGTCTTGTCCCGTTAATTTATTCAATGGGGCTAATCTGTTGGCTTCTCTAATTTCTTCTTTCAGAATGTATAGTTCTAGTTTTTTGATAGATTCTGTGTCGATTTCTTGACTTTCTGTGGCAACTAACAGAATTTTGAGAAGTTGTTCGAAGAACACCTTCCATCTTAATAGGATTTGTTTTTGTTCACTTATTGGTTCTTGTGTTTCGCTGATAATTATTTCAGCTGAGTCACAGGGTTCTGCTCTGGTTCTCATTGCACTAATGTTTTTGTAGAAGTTTCTACTTGCCTCATTGCAGTTTTTATTTAGGGTATCTCCATATTCCTCCAATTCTTTTTGTTTTCCCCTCTTTATTATTCAATTCGCGTGACATGTTGCAATTGCATATTCTATGTAATCACGACCCTGTTTGCTTTTCATACACATTTTATAGTTTCTCTTTCTTTTTTTCTTTTTTTTGGATCTTTTACAGCTTTTTTTTCGTTCCACCAATTTGTTGTTTTATTATATTTAAATTATTTATATTATATTTATATTTATTATATATATTATTATTATTTATGCGATTTTTCGTGGTTCCACATGTTATTTTTGCAGTATTTAAAATACTTGATTTGAACATCTCCCATTCTTCTTCTACTGTTTATCTTTCTATAGGCAGCTTTACAAAGATTTCATTTAGTTCTTTCTCATAATTTCCCCTCTCTGCCTCGTCTTTGAGATGTTTTAAGTTTACTAATTCGCTTGGTGTATTTTTGCCTGACCTTTGCTTTCTTCTTCTGTTGGTTCTTGTTGTGTTAATAACTGCTTTGTTGTCTGTGTTTATATTTAAGTTGGGCACTGCCCTTGTATCTTATATATTTCTCTTTCTGTTATTTCTTGTTAACATCAAATCAATTTGGATTTTGCTGTTTACATCGTTGTGTTTGTACCAGATGTATATTTGTGAGTCTTTGTGTTTAAAGAAGTCGTTTGTTATATAGAGTCGCGTTAGCTTCATAACTAGTTAGTTAGTTAGTTAGTTAATTAGATAGTTAGTTAGTTAGTTAGTTAGTTAGTTAGTTTGTTAGTTAGTTAGTTAGATAGTTAGTTAGATAGTTAGTTAGTTAGTTAGTTAGTTAGTTAGATAGTTAGTTAGTTAGTTAGTTTGTTTGTTTGTTTGCTTGTTAGTTAGTTAGTTAGTTAGTTAGTTAGTTAGTTAGTTAGTTAGTTAGTTAGTTAGTTAGTTAGTTAGTTAGTTCGTTAGTTAGCTAGTTAGTTAGTTAGTTAGTGTCAGGTCTTAGTCAGATATGACTGAGCTACCATATAACAGTAGACGGTACTACCTGCTTTATGTTAGCGCCGAACATTGGGCGGCGCTTACCAACCCCGACACCCCACATTGTGCCAACGGCTTCGAGCGGAAGAGCGCAATTGGGAGGGTACGAGCCTTACACTGGTGCGAGGAAATGCAACCTAAAGACAAATATCATGGCAGGGCAGACCAGGCCCTAAGCCTTGGTTGGCGGCTGGTCTAAGATCGAAGCTCCGACAGGCGGACAGTTAGACCATTGCTTTGCTGATCCGGTAGCTTCTGCAGCTTGTCTTGTTCCAGATGTAGAGGTGTTACCTTTCCTCTGGAGTGAACGAGGCAGACTGAGAGAGGGATCATGCTGCATGGGCAACACATGATCTCTATATTTTAGCAAAGGCTTTGTGCTATGGAGAGGCAATAACTCCATCCCTGGTCTTAACCGGTCTCGGAATGAAAGCGAGAGGCAACTGTTACGGGTTATAAGTCCCTGTCAGTTGGCGTAGACATGGGGCGCCACGCGTTGCCTCTGACTGTGGGAGACACCTACAGGTGTCACTGATCAGCTACCGCCCGCCTCAAGCTGGGCAGCCCCCGGCCAATTGGGTGCTGATCCGCCACAGCCTGCCTGCTTCAATGGGTGCTTGGGGCTAGGACGAAATCTAAACCGCAGGCTGTAAAACCAATGAACTAGGTATTAATAAAAAGAAAAATAGAAACATCAAGCTACGGCTTGCAACATGGAGCGTGAGAACCACGTGTCCAGGAATTTCCACTGACTTGACCAATATTAACGATGTGAAAAAACGGCTGTGATTGATGCCGAACCCAATCGTCTTAACATTGATATTGCTGGCCTGCAGGAGACTCGCCTCGCTGAGGAAGGGTCACTCAGGAAAAACAATTACACCTTTTTTGGAAGGGTGAAGGGCAGGCAGAAAAAAGACAACACGGTGTGGGCTTTGCAGTGAAGAATTCGCTACTGGGAATGATTGAAATTCCAGCAAGAGGAAATGAAAGACTATTATCCCTGTGCTTGGCAACCTCTTGTGGTTTTGCCACCATTATTACTGCATATGCACAAACACTCGATTCCTCTGATGATGTGCAGGATTCTTTCTATGAGGAGTTAGAGTGATCGAGGCAGTTCCAAAATCTTACTACATTTATATGCTCGGTGATTTCAATGCTCGTGTGGGCAAGGACTCGAATTCATGACCAGTGTGCCTCGAAAAATACAACAACGGTCGCATGAATGAAAATGGGCAAAGGCTGCTGGAGCATTGCACCAGAAATGACCTATGTATTACAAACTCCATTTTTAAAACAAAAGAGCTGCATAAGGTCACATGGAAACATCCAAGATCCGGCCACTAGCACCAGCTGGACATCATCATCACGCGGAGACAATCTGAGCCATATATCATTGACTTGAAGTTACCACAGTGCTGACTGTGATACGGATCACTCTTTGGTTGTTGCAAGGGTTAGACTGAGACCAAAGAGAATCTACACAGCTAAACACAAATCTAGCCCCAATATTAATATTATTAACACTCACGATCCTGGAAAGTGATTTCCGTTTCAACAGCAACTTGAAGACGCTTTCACTGATACACCAGAAAATTGTACAGTAAATGAAAATTATAAAACTGCCGTAGGGGTTTACGGCACTGTGGATCATAAGAGGCAGGACTGGTTTGCGGCAAACAGCCAGAATCTGCAGCCCTTGATTAATAAGAAGAAGATAGCTCTCTTTAGAAACAAGGAAAGACCAACGCGTAACACTCTGAGTTAGCTAAAGCAAGCTAGGAAGGATGTGCAAAAGGCTGATAGGCAGTGTGCAAATGATTATTGGATCAAGTTATGTGAGTCCATTCAAATCGCAAGTGATAAGGGAAACATCAGAAGCATGTATGAAGGAATAAAGAAAGCCTGTGGTCCAGTGATAAAAAAAAGTGCACCATTGAAAACCTTGACTGGAGAAATCATAACTGATAAGAAACAGCAGATGGACAGACGGGTAGAGCGCTATTTGGAGCTTTACTCAAGTGAGACCAAACTAGCGGATGATGCCCTCAACGCCATAGAGGCTCTACCAACTCTTGACCACCTAGACACACTTCCCACCATAACAGAAGTTAAGTGTGTTATAAATGAACTTGCATCTGGCAAGGCAGGTAAGGATGGGATTCCAATAGAGGTTATCAGGAGTGGGCAAGACACACTCACTCTACAGATCCACCAGCTAATAGAACTATGCTGGCGAGAAGGACTAGTTCCACAGGATTTCAAAGATGCAAGCATCATAACACTGTACAAGAACAAGGGCAATCGGAGCGACTGCAACAACTATAGGGGTATCTCACTTCTGTGTATTGTTGGAAAAGTATTTGCCAGAATTGTTCTGCGCAGACTTCAAGTCCTAGAAGATCAAGTCTACCCCGAGTCACAGTGTGGCTTTCGACAGAACCGGTCTACCATTGATATGATATTCTCATCGCGACAAATGGAAGAAAAATGCTGTGAACAGAACCAGCCACTGTTTATTGCCTTCATCGACCTCACAAAGGCATTTGATTTGGTCAGTCGTGAGGGTCTGTTCAAGGCACTAACGAAGATTGGCTGCGCACCAACTCTTCTGTCCATTGTGGAATCATTCCACACAGGCGTGAAGGGTATAATCAAGTTTGATGGTGCAACTTCTGAAGAGTTTGAAATAAAGAGTGGAGTTAAGCAAGGTTGTGTAATAGCTCGCACCCTCTTTGGAAAATACTTTTCACTTCTACTGAAATATGCCTTTCGTGATCAGGATGGTGGTATATTCATTCACTCACGCTCAGATGGCGGCCTCTACAATGCTCAGAGATTGAAGGCCAAGACCAGAATTAGGATTGTACTGATCAGAGAGTTGCTTTTTGCAGATGATGCTGCAGTTACGACCCACTCTGAGAAAGAATTGCAATGTCTACTATCCGCATTCTCCAATCCTTGTTCTGAATTTGGTTTAACAATTAGCAAAAAGAAGAAACAGATTATGTCATAAGGTGCACATGGAGTACCATCAATCTTTATTGACGACGCCGAACTAGAGATGGTAGACCATTTTACATATCTAGAATCAGTGGTAAATAGCAAATTATCCCTAGATCAACATCCGGATTGGTAAGGCAGCAACAACAATGAACAGGTTAAGAAAAAGAATCTGGGAGAACAGGAGGCTTACTGCCAAAACAAAAGTCCTTGTCTATCAAGCCTGTGTCCTTAGTACTCTTCTTTATGGCAGTGAAACCTGGACAACTTACTGACACCAAGAGAAACGTTTAAACAGCTTTCATATGCGGTGTCTGCGAAGAATTCTTGGTATTAAGTGGCAAGACAAAATCACACATACTGAAGTATTTGAAAGATCAGGTTGTGTGACGGTTTATTCCATGCTCAGTCTTCGTAGACTTAGATGGATAGGACATCTTAGGAGGATGGATGATGGTAGAATACCAAAGGACATCTGTTTTGGTGAATTACAGATGGGTAAGAGATCTCAGGGTCGGCCTCTACTCCGATACAAAGATGTGTGTAAGCGGGACATGATTGATACAGGCATTGAAATTGCACAGTGGGAGCAAGTCGCATCTGAACGTGTTGCATGGAGGGCTGTCACGGAAAAAACTGCAGTTTAGTGATTCCTTGATAACTTACATATCAAAATGCAATGAAGGAGGAGGGTTAACAATTGTGTACTTCATTCTGAGAGGAGGAATAAAGTAAAGATCATTGACCTCCGAATAGAAAAATAGGATACAGGTACGTGCCGAGGTCAGTGGCTGCCGCTCGTATCGGCCGACGGGAAAACGAACGGACAGAAAAACTGGGAACAGAAAGACGGTGATCAAAGCATAGATTTCTTTGAAGTGCGACCAGCGATGAACGGAAGAACAGCGTAAGAACGGAGAGAAACGAACAACTAACCACTATGTGATTTCACCGCTTTTTGAGGGGAAGGATACGGCAAATTTGATTGTAGATCAAACAATCAGCGTAGGATTGGACACTTGTTATAAATAGTAGCAACTGAGGTTTCTAGTTAGTGTGTGTTCCAAACTGGGCTGAATGAGATATGCTCATGAGTGGGGAAAGAAATACACGTCCCTAATGGTTTAAAGAAGATGGGATATTAGTGTGTTATTCGCTAGTGTATTTCGATTCCAGGAGGATAAGTGCATATATAAGGTATTAATACTTTAGAGTAATAGTTTAGCATAGGACCATGGATGTGTAAGCATAGCGTTTATCATTGCTTTCTATTAGTGAATAAGTTAGACTTTGATGAATTCATATGTCTTATGTGGGTGTTTACTTCGGAAGCCTTGTCATTATGGCTGGAGAAGGACACTTGCATAAGTAGTATTAAGTGGCAGACACTTATCACTGGATCTGTTATACTTTTCACAGGTTCAACTCCTATCCGGATATAACGAGAAGATAGACACATACTTCGTGTGTGCTGGAAAAGCTTTGAAGATAAAACAAAAGGCATTTCATTTGTGGGGAGAGCAAATACCCCAATAAACCAAGTAATAAATTAGACAGGATCAAAGAAGAAATAAACTATACTTTTAAAGGAACTTTGAAAAAGAAGATCCAGATAACTAACGTAATAAGGAAAAAAGGAATATAAGTTTGCAGAAAACAAAGCAGAATAAAGATACCTACGTCTTGTAGGCATAGACAATAGACAAGTAAAAACATTGCTAATCATAGAGACAATATGCTGAACTGTGGTGATGTGGTGTTTTTCAATGTCGGATAAATACTTTCATGAAACAGACTCGGGCGAAGTCATAAACTGACAGGATTATTATTACTGTACAGTGATACAGCGGTGAACAGTTTTGTTTCATTCAATAACGGATTTACCGTCAGACTCAAGCATACGGATCATCCAGGGTGAGAGCTTTCCTGTTTGATGTGCTGTCTTGTGGTTTTGCATAATGAGTGGGCGAGATGTGACACCGCTGCTAGACATTCAGAGTTCACTCTGGCACCAACAATAGAATACACTATCAACTACGCTTACACAGTCCATACATACACCAGACATAGTTTTTATTAATAAATCTTTTATTTATCGTTGAAAGGAACTGTTGTCGTAGTAAGTGTTGAGGGAATAACAGAGAGAGTGAAAGAAATAGATATATGGAAGGGAAGACAGAAGGGAGGAGTGTAGACAGAAGTCAGTCAATAATCCCAACAGATAATAAGTTTGAAGATGTGCTTGTTGATTCCACATTCCTCCCGGGAAAACAAGTGACAAGGGCAAAGATCAGAAATGAAATAAAGACAAAGGAGAAAATTATTGCAGATAAGTCACACACCGAGCGTGTGAGACGTAAGATGGTGCATGATGGTGGAAATGACCACGTTTTCACGTGCACCCACTGTGAACGGACATTTACAGCGCGAATTGGCCTTATCAGTCACATTCCCTACCGCCATAGGTAAAAGGTATTATGCCTTTTTATAGCACAAACTATCGTCTGTCAAGACGGCAAGGTGCTAATGCACAGTTAGTTAGTTAGTTAGTTAGTTAGTTAGTTAGTTAGGTAGTTAGGTAGGTAGTTAGTTAGTTAATTAGTTAGTTAGTTAGTTAGTTAGTTAGTTAGTTAGTTAGTTAGTTAGTTAGTTAGTTAGTTAGTCGACAGATCATCCTCATTGCACATCGAACCATTGGGTCCATAAGTGCTCGGATCCCATCCTGAGTAAATCCTGCAGCGTGTAGCGGCTCACGATACCAGTTCTGTGTTGGTTTATTACTTTTCTTTGGCTTCCTGCGTAGTGTTCTTGTTTGGCCACGCTTCTTTTAACTTGCTGTTCTCGCAGCCTGACCATGGTTGTAGATTCCCAGTCATCGCTTGGTTTTCGTAAACGGCTTACTTCTTGTAGCGCATTTAGAATGTCTGCCTGGTCCATGGCTTGTCCGTCTTCCACAGTAGCCCTACCTGTAAGCCCGTGAGCCTCCTCATTCCCTTGTACACCCGTAAGCCCTGGCACGAAGGTGAAACTAATCTTTGCTAGCCGAGCCCGCTCCAGAGACTGCAGCCATTCACTTCGGACCCATCCTATCTCTATCATCCTGAGCATACTGATTGAGTCACCAAGGACACATGCCCGATTGAATGTATGTGTCTCGAGCCATGTTATTGCTTTACTTACCGCCATGACTTCCATAGTCAGACTAATTGTGGTCAAAGCAAAAGCGCCAGACTCTTCCTTCACAGTTTTCCCTCAGGTCTGAGTCGTAGAGGCCCATGCACTTCTAATTCCTCGGACGACCGACCCATCCGTGGAAATGACCGCATCATCCTCTAACGAATTCTCGAAGATCAGAGCCTGTACTTCCGCTTCCACAGCAGCTGGATTTTTTTGTCTGGATTTCTTGTCTAGTTGAATGCATACTGAAAAGAATGTACAAAGCTCTGTTGGCACTTGTACCCACTCCTCGCCAGGTTCTAAGTCCCCAAGAGAATACACCTGCTGAATAAAGTCTTCGGCTTGACCCATCCATGACTTTCCACTTTTTAACCTGCTGCCCTTTACCTTCTTGATCTCACTGTGCAGTGGATGTTGTGTGTTTGCGTTGACTCTGAAATAGGCACGTGCTTGGCAGAATTGTATTCTGTCCCTCATGGTTGGAAAATCAAGAAGGTAGCGCATCCTTTCCATCTATTCTATCTGCTTATGGCTAAGAGTCAGGATCGCCATCGCATACTCAAAAACAGAAAGGACCAGACCCTCGTAAAGAAGACATAGATGGCACTGCTCACAGTTTTGCCGCCGCCATCACCCGCTTGCAGCCAAAACCCCGCTTCGCCTTTGTTATCACCTGGTTTACGTGCTCAATATAAGCTAGGCTTCGATCAAATCGTATCCCCGGGTAATTCATCGCCTGCGTTCTTTCCACCGTCTCTGAATCCAGATTTACAGTTGGTGTTGTGGTTTTGACAATATGGTTATTCAAAGAGAACCATGTCACTGTTGCCTTTGTTGGGTTGACCATTGCCCAGCTTCAACACACCATGTGCTTATGCGATTGAGTTCGGTTTGTAGTTCCACAATAGCCTGATCTCTGTTCTTGCCCTGGCGAAACACTAAAATACCGTCTGCATATGACAATGTCCTCCCCGGTCCTATGATTTGCTCTCTTGTGATTCTCACAGTGCAGGCGTTGAACAGAACCGGAGATAATGGTGATCCCTGTGGTAGGCCAGGATATATTGTTGTTGGTTATGAAGTCCAACTGCCACATCTAAAGACTACTTTCCGTTGGAAGCGGGCTGCAGCGATCCAACTAAGGAGGAACGGACTTATCTTGAGTTCAAAAAGCTGAAGCATTAAAAAAAAATCCAATTGTACTCTGTTGTAAGCGTCCTCAAGATCAACCGCTGAAGCAAATGTTTCAATGCTTGAGTGGAAACCTTCATAGACATCATGGACAAAAACTGCTGCATTGGTCCAGGTTGATCTTTTTGGACGGTATCCTCCCAGGGTAGGTGGGGAAATACGTTGCCTCTCTAGCTGGCTTGATATTTTTCTGGCAGTTAACTTCTCCAGCAGTTCGTTGTCGGTACACATATTGATGTCGTCATATATTATGCCATCTGGCACTGGAGTGCTGATGTTTTATTTATTTTTTTTACGTCGAAGCACAGCCTTGATTTCTTTCACTGTCACTGTCTTCATCCAAAATGTTCTGGGCATTGCACCTATGTGAGGTGACCTCTTTGGCGAGATTTTGGCCTCTCATGTCTGGCTGGTTGCTCTGCTCTATATAGCGTTCGAAGAGGGCGTTAGTTAATTTTTTTTAACCATATGGGAAAAATGATGATCAAATAAAGAAATATCTTACCCAAACTTACAAAATGCAGGAACATTTGATAGTCAATGGGGAAAAATATAAACCAAGTAAGTAATTTGTTAGTCAAATAGGAAAAAATATTGACCAAGTAACAAAATATCTCGGCCAAAATAAGGAAAAGTAGGAAAATGTGTTAGCCAAATGGGAATAATATTGGGCACATAACGAAATATCTCGCCCACACTAATGACAAGTGGGTAAATTTGTTAACCAATGTGAAAAATATTCACCAAGTAACGAGATATTTCTGCCAAACTTATGAAATGTAGGAAAATTTGTCGACCACATGGGAAAAAGTTCAGCCAAATACAGAAATATGTCAACCAAACTTATAAAAAGGAGGAAAACATGTTGACCAAATACAGAAATATCTCGATCAAACTTATAAAAAAGTAGGAAAATTCGTTAGCCGAAGGGGAAAAATATTGGTCAAACTAAGAAACATGTCCACCGAAGAAGGATAATTCGTTAACCAAAATAATAAAAATATTGGCCAAATACAGAACGATGTCAACCAAATTTATAAATATCTCTCCAAACTTATGAAAAGTAGGAACTTTGTTAACCAAGTGTGAAAAACAATCTTCAACTGCTCCAACATCATAAGGGAATAAATACAAACTAGAATCAATTCTGGAAATAAGATATACTATGCACTACAACATCTGCTAAAATCAAATGCACTATCTCGTAACACCAAAATCACAATATACAAAACACTGATCAGACCAGTTGTGCTGTATGGCACTGAAACCTGCAGTACAACGAAAGGAAACGAAGCCTTGTTACAAACCTTTGAGAACAAAGTTTTAAGACGCATGTTTGGACCCATTAGGGATACACGAAGTGGAGAGTAGAAAAGAAGAAGCAACAAAGACATTTATGATCTGTTTAAGTCACCGCTAATCACTGGTATCATGAAGGCTAATAGGCTACAATGGCTGGGGCATACAGAAAGAATGGAAGACAATAGGGAAACAAAACTCGCTTACAATCAGGAGATAAATGACCGTAGATTCGAGGTAGACCAAGAAGACGGAGGAGAGATAATATATATATATATATATATATATATATATATATATATATATATATATATATATATATATATATAAAACAAGCACTTGGAATCAACAACTGGCAAGAGAAGGTCAACAAGAGAGACGAATGGAGACGGATTGTATCTGCAGCAAAGAACCTCTATGGCTCAGAACGCCGAAGAAGAAGAAGAAGAAGAAGAAGAAGAAGAAGAAGAAGAAGAAGAAGAAGAAGAAGAAGAAGAAGAAGAAGAAGAAGAAGAAGAAGAAGAAGAAGAAGAAGAAGAAGAAGAAGAAGAAGAAGAAGAAGAAGAAGAAGAAGAAGAAGAAGAAGAAACTTATAAATATCTCTGCCAAACTTATGAAAAGTAGGAAACTTTGTTAACCAAATGTGAAAAATTATCGGCCAAAGAGAGAAATATCTCACCCAAACTTATTAAAAGTAGGAAAATCTGTTAGCCAAATGGGAACAATATAAGTCAAATACAGAAATGTCTCAACCAAATTTATTTAAAAAAAAAAAAAAAAAAAAAAAAAAAAAAAAAATAAAGACAAGGAAAACATGTTGGCCAAATACAGACATATCTCGCTAAAATTTATATTTAAAAAAAAAGTAGGAAAATTTGCTAGCTGAAGGGAACAAATATTGGTCAAACTAAGAAACATGTCGAACGAAGTAGGAAAATGCGTTAACCAAAGTAATAAAAATATTGGCCAAATACATAAATATGTCAACCAAACTTATAAATATCTCCGCCAAACTTATGAAAAGTAGGAAACTTTGTTAACCAAGTGTGAAAACGTATCGGCCAAAGAGAGAAATATCTCACCCAAATTTATTAAATGTAGGAAAATCTGTTAACCAAATGGGGAAAATGTAGGTCAAATACAGAAATATCTCAAACAAACTTATAAAAAAAAAAATAGGGAAAAAATGTTGGCCGAATACGGAAATATCTCAATCAAACTTATAAAAAAGTAGGACAATTTGTTAGCTGAAGGGGACAAAATATTGGTCAAACTAAGAAACATGTCGAACGAAGTAGGAAAATGCGTTAACCAAATAATAAAAATATTGGCCAAATACAGAATTATGTCAACCAAACTTACAAATGTCTCCGGCAAACTTATAAAAAGTAGGAACATTTGTCAGCCAAATGAGAAAAAGTTCGGCCAAAAACAGAAATATCTCGACCAAACTTATAAAAAGAAGGAAACAAGATTGACAAAGTAAAGAAATATCGCATCCACATTTATGAAAAGTTTGTTACTGATCAACATAGGAAATATCTCATCGAAACTCGTGAAGAGTAGAAACATTTGTTAACCAAAGGAGAAAAATTCTTGGCCAAGTAAGAAAATGTGTTAACCAAATGGGAAAAGTATTGACCAAGTAACAAAATACATCGGTCAAATTTTGAAAAAAAGTCGGAAACTTTGTTAACCAAAGGTGAAAAAATATCAGCCAATGAGAGAAATATTTCAACTAAACTTATGAAAAGTACGATAATTTGTCAGCCAAATCGGAAAAAGGTCGGCCAAATACAGAAATATCGCAACCAATCTTTTAAAAAGAAGGAACAAGATTGACCAAGTAAAGAAATATCTAACTGAAACTTATAAAAAGTAGGAAACTTTGTTAAGCAAAGGGAAAATTTTTGGCCAAATTTCAACCAAACTTATGAAAAGTAGTAATATTTGTTAACCAAATGGGAAAAATCTTCGCCAAGCGAGAAAATTTGTTAACCAAATGTGAAAAAATATTGACCAAGTAACGAAATACATCGGCCAAATTTATGAAAAGTTGGAAACTTTGTTAACGAAAGGTTAAAAAAAAAACATATCGACCAAAGAGAGAAATATTTGAACTGAACTTATAAAAAGCTGAAAAATTTGTCAGCCAAATGGGAAAAAGGTCGCCCAAAAACAGAAATATCTCAACCAAATTTATAAAAACGAAGGAGAAAGATTGACCAAGTAACGAAATAGCTCTTGGAAGCCTATGAAAAGTAGAAACAATTGTTAACGAAATGGGGAAAAAAAAATCTTGGCCATATAAGAAAATTTGTTAGCCAAATGGGAAAAATATTGACCAAGTAACGAAATACACCGTCAAAATTTAGGAAAATCTTTTAATTTTGTAAACCAAATGTGAAAAATGGTGGCGGAATTTCAACCATACTTATAAATATTGTAATAAAACTTATAAAAAGTCGGAACTTTGTTAACCAAATGTGAAAATTTATTAGTCAAGTCAAGAAATATTTCAACCGAACTTATAAAAATAGGAAACTTTGTTAACTAAGAGTGAAAATTTTGACCAAATGTCAACCAAACTTATAAATATCTCAGCCAAACTTATGAAAAGTAGGAACTTTCTTAACCAAATGTGAAAAACTTTGGCCAAATTTCAACCAAACTTATGAAAAGTCGGAAACTTCGTTAACCCAATGTGAAAGAATATCGGCCAAAGAGAGAAATATGTCAACTAACTTATAAAAAGTAGGAACATTTGTCAGCCAAATGAGAAAAAGGTCGGCCAAATACAGAAGTATCGCAACCAAATGTATAAAAAGAAGGAAAATGATTGACCAAGTAAAGAAATATCGCATCCAAAGTTATGAAAAGTAGGAAACATTGTTAACCAAATAGGAAAAATATTGATCAACATAGGAAATATCTCATCGAATCTCATGAAAAGTAGGATCACGTGTTAACCAAAGGAGAAAAAATCTTGGCCAAGTAAGAAAATGTGTTATCCAAATGGGAAAAATATTGACCAAGTAACTGATTAATTGATTGATTGATTTAGGAACCGACATCACAGCATTCGGAGCATTCCCATAAGCGCTCCGTCCCCATCATCAGCAGCCAGCGAAGAGTTCAAAAACTAACAGTACCAGTAGCAATCTGATTATATGTCCGGCTCGCCTTTTCTCTGAGCGTCGATCGTCGGCCAGATCCCCTCAACACCCCTCGCATTCTTGCCAGACCATGGTGATCCATTTGCTCCACCGAGGTGTACACGTGCTCCCACAAGGCCGCAGCCACGTCTGCCTTGTCATGCATCAGTACTCCACCAAATTTTGCAGAGCCAGCCAATCTGTCTGCCTGTTCATTCCCCAGCACACCAGCATGCCCCGGAGAAAAGATCCAGACGATGCTTGTCAACCGTGACTTCCGAAGCGAAGCAAACCACTCTGCACGAAGCTTGCCTGTCCTCGCCCTACTCAGCTTGCTTTCTGAGTCAGTTACAATCACGATGTGCGTGTGTATCGTATTCTCCATCCATCGGAATGCTGCACTGACCACCTCCACCTCCATTCTTAAGCTAGATGTTGTGGTATCATATGCAAGGCTCTCATGCACCAAACGTCGACCATTAGCCTTTGCCAAGAAACCCCAGGCACTTCTACTACCTCTCAACACCGAATGATCTTTGTAGATAATCACATCACCCGGGCGAGCATTATCCTGAATAGTTGCTGGATTTCCACTACCGTGGCCCCTACTGGCCACACCCTGCACTTCCGGATCAATGTGATTATAACTTTGCACAAGTCTGACTGCTCCGCTGGCACTCCGACCCACTCCTCTCCTCGCCTAATGTTCTCAAAGACGGACACCTGTCTGATCGTATCCTCCGCCTGAGCCATCCATGATTTCCCTCTTATCAGTCGCTGACCCTTAACTACGTCCAGCGCCTCATGCAACGGGTGATCTGTGTCAGCAACTACTCAAGTAGTGACCAAGTAACGAAATACATCGGCCAAATTTATGAAAAGTCGGAAACTTTGATAATCAAAGGTGAAAATAATATCAGCCAATGAGAGAAATATTTCAACTAAACTTATAAAAAGTAGGAAAATCTGTTAGCCAAATGGGAAAAAGTTCAGCCAAATACAGAAATATCGCAACAGAACTTATAAAAAGTAGGTTGATTGATTGATTGATTGATTGATTGATATAGGAACCGACATCACAGCATTCGGGACATTCTCATAAGCGCTCCGTCCCCATCATCAGAAATCAGCGAGGAGTTCCAACCCCAAAAATATAAAAAGTAGGGAAAAGATTGACCAAGTAACGAAATATCTCATTGAAATTTGTTAACCAAATGGGAAACATTTTGACAAAGTAACAAACTACATCTTCCAAATGGATGAAAAGTAGGAAATTTTGTCAACCAACTGTGAAAAATGTTGGCCGAATTTCAACCAAACTTATAAATATTGCAACCAAACTTATAAAATGTCGGAAACTTTGATAACCAAATGTGAAATAATTTTGGTCAAGTAAAGAAATATTTCAACCAAACTTATCAAAATAGGAAAATTTGTTAACCAAATGTGAAAATTTTGACCAAATTTCAACCAAACTTATAAAAATCTCAACCAAACTTATGAAAACTAGGAACATTTTTTAACCAAATGTTAAAATTTTTGCCAAATTTCAACCAAACTTATAAAAAGCGAGAAAATTTGTTAACCAAAGTGAAAAATGTTGGCCAAATGTCAACAAAACTTATAAAAAGTAGGACATATCGTTAACCAAAATGTGAAAAGTTTGGCCAAATTTCAACCAAACTTATAAATACCTCACCCAAACTTATGAAAAGTAGGAACATTTGTTAACTAAATGTGAAAAATTGTGTCCAAATTTCGGCCAAACTTATAAATACGCAACCAAACTATGAAATGTAGGAAAATTTGTTGATCAAATAGGTAAAAATCATTGGCCAAATATAGAAATATCTCAACCAAATTTATAAAAATCTTGTCCAAACTTAGGTAATGTAAGAAACTGTGTTAACCAAAGGTGATAATATATTGGCCAAGTAAAGAAAATTCGCATCTAAACTTATGAAACGTAGGAAAAGTTGTTGACAATATGGGAAAAATATCTCACGTTGTGATTTCACATAAGCAATATAAGTCTCCAACCATCCATCAGTGTCTGTTATGAAGTCGACCTTTTCTTAAAATCACGTCGTCTTATTGACCCCTTGAATACCATCTACCTCATCTTCCAACCGACTTTCAACGTTTCATACCACTTAACACTAACATTCTCTTTGATCACACCACAACCGGTTTTCTGCTGACTAAGGAAATTTCCAACCTACTAAAGATAATCGTCTGTCCCCTATGCAAACAACACCTCTATTTAAGAAAACTAAAAATATCTTATGCAATAAGACACTATAGTTGAATGAAAGAATAACATTTCAACAACAAAATTGTACAAACATTAACAATTAAATTTCTCTATGAAGAGAATGTTTCCAAATTGAATGTTTCATGTAGAAATTTAATTGTTAATTTTTGCCTATTTGGTTAGGCGTTGAACCGTTGAGGCCTGTGGCGAGTTTATGCTTGCAGCTACGGTTTGCAATCGCATTTTCCTGATGTTGGACTGGTAGTACATGGTTCCATCGCCCTGCTACTGAGTGAGTGTGTTGGCCACACTGTGAGCTGTGAAATTCCCGGTGAATGCCTTTACATCTGTCCTGTACAGTGACCTGCATGTTCGGAACAATGGTTAACAGGCTGTTGCTGAATAGACTGATTTGCCATTTCGGTTCACGGGTGCATTTTTCAGGAGACTCCCTGGAGTCGGCTCTGAAGCTGCGGAGTTCGTCCTTTATGCGACACTTTCGGGAGGTCGCCCTGTGGTAAAAGACCGAGCCATGTGAGAAAACCCGGGTCAATGAGGTCTTTTTGGTGACTGCCGAATCCATCGACGGTGAATTGTGGTTTACGTGGATTAATTTTGTGTTGGCATTCTGGCAGTGGCATGATGCACAGTGTACATGTGCAGGCTGTTGGATTGTCGAGGCTCCTGCATATTCCACTTTTCACATTAGACAGTGACGAGCATTTTGTGTGATATTCACTGGCAAGGAACGGAGCATAATGAGAACGACCCGTTGCCGTGAAGTTGGAACCTCGACTAATTAACTAACTAACTGTTTACCAAAATTTCCTACTTTTCATACGTTTATATGAGATATTTATAAGTTTAACCAATAATATTTCCCCATTTGTTTCACACATTTTCCTACTTTCTATATGCTTGGATGAAGTATTTTTTTTACTTGAACAGTATTTTGTCACCGTTGGTTAACATAGTTTCCTACTTTTTATAAGTTTGGTCGAGATATTTGCAAGTTTGGTCGATCCTTTTTTCACACTTGGTTAACAATTTTTTTTACTTTTTATAAGTTTGCCGGAGATATTTATAAGTTTGGTTGACATAATTCTGTATTTGGCCAATATTTTTTATTACTTTGGTTAACGTATTTTCCTACTTCGGTCGACATGTTTCTTAGTTTGACCAATATTTTCCCCCTTCGGCTAACACATTTTCCTATTTTTTTAAATAAGTTTGATAGAGATATTTCTGTATTCGGCCAACATGTTTTCCTATTTGTAATAAATTTGGTTGAGATTTTTCAGTATTTGACCTACATTTTTCCCATTTGGCAAATAGATTTTCCTACTTTTAATAAGTTTGGGTGAGATACTTCTCTCTTTGGCCGATACTTTTTCACACTTTGTTAACAAAGTGTCCTACTTTTCATAAGTTTGGAGAGATATTTATAAGTTTGATTGACATATTTATGTATTTGGCCAATATTTTTATTACTTTGTAACGCATTAACCTACTTCGGTCGACATATTTCTTAGTTTGACCAATATTTTCCCCCTTTGGCTAACAAATTTTCCTACCTTTTTATAAGTTCGATCGAGATATTTCTGTATTTGGACAACATTTGTTCCTCGTTTTTATAAGTTTGGTTGAAATATTTCTGTATTTGGCTGAACTTTTTCCCATTTGGGTGAAACATTTTCCTACTTTTCATAAATTTGGCCGAGATATTTCGTTACTTGGTCAATATTTTTCACATTTGGTTAAACAATTTACCCACTTTTCATAAATGTGGACGAGATATTTCTTTACGTGGTCAATATTTTTCACATTTGGTTAACAAATTTACCCACTTTTCATACGTTTTCACGAGATATTTCGTTACGTGGTCAATATTTTTCTCATTTGGCTAACACATTTTCATACTTTTCCTTAGTTTGGCCGAGATATTGTATTGCTTGGTCAATATTTTTTTCTTATTTGACTAACAAATGTTTCTACTTGGTTGATATTTTCCCCCATTGGCTATCAAAATATTCCTACTGTTTGTAAGTTTGGGTGATATATTTCTGTATTTGGTCATCATTTTTCCCATTTAGTTAACAAATTTTACTGCCTTTCATAAGTTTGGGTGCGATGTTTCTTTGCTTGACCAATATTTTTCACATTTGGCTAACAAATTTTCCTACTTGGTGGATATATTTCCCATTCGGCTAGCACATGTTCCTACTTTTCATAAATTTGGACGAGATATTTCTTTACATGACCGATGTTTCTCATATTTGACTAAATTGTCCTACTTTTTATAAATTTATTGGAGCTATTTCCTATTTTGGTCAACATTTTTCCCAATTGGTTAACACATTTCCCTACTTGGTCGAAATTTTTCCTATTTGGCTAAACATTTTCCTACTTTTTATAAGTTTGGACGCGGTATTTCTTTACTTGGCCTATATTTTTTTCTCATTTGGTTAACAAATTTCCCTATTTGGTTGATACTTTTCCCTTTTGGCGAAGACATTTTTCTACTTTTTTAAAAAATAAATTTGGAGAGATATTTCTGTACTTGGTCAATATTTTTCACATTTGACTAACAAATTGTCATCCTTTTTATAAATTTGGATAAGATTTTTCTGTATTTGACCAACATTTTTATAATTTGTCTAACATATTTGCTTATTTGAATGTTGAAGTGTTACATAGAATCTGTACATTTGTCTGGGTGTGAAACGTGGCATTAAGTAGACAACTCTGAGAATATAAAGTGGTCTTGGAAATGGGTTGCTGGGGAACCAGGGAAAGACATGTATAGACACACAGAGAGGTAATGAAAGTGTAAATACACTTGATGGACCACCCTACCTAGTATAGAAAGAAGCGAGAGAGAGAGAGAGAGAGAGAGAGAGAGAGAGATTTAAGGTTTTTATTTAACCCTCTGAAGCCGTATGATGTTAGTGTTCGGCAGCACTTTTCTATCTACCCATACACTCACCCACCTCTTAACAACGAATTTCACTAAGCCATACCCACTACAACCAATAATACCAGCCATCTTTACTATTTAAGGTTTTCTTTTGTAACCCGGATGATGTTGGCGTATAGCCATTACGACCCTCTACTTATCACTAGTAACTGCTACCCACCCCTTACCAACTAATTTCACCATGCCATACCCACTAAAACCAGTAATACCGACGATCTTTAATTTTGAACGTTTTCATTTGTAACCCGTGTGCTCATAGTGTTTAAACCACTACAACACTTTACAGACTACCAATAACCGCGCCCCACCCTTTATCAACGAATTTCACTAAGTCGTACCCATTACAACCAATAATACCGACAATATTTACTTTTTAAGGTTTTCATTTGTAACCCCCATAATGATAGTGTTTAAATCACTACGACTCTATACAGATCACTAATAACCGCTGCTACCTCTTATGATCGAATTTCACTAAGCCATACCCACTAAAATCAATAAAACTGGCCATCTTTACTTTTTATGGTTTTCATTTGTAACTCGTATTATGATAGTGGTTAAACCACTACGACCGTCTACCGATCACTAATAACCACTACACATCCCTTAACAACGAATTTCACTAAGCCATGCCCACTACAACCAATAATAACGACCATTTTTACTTTTTTAAGGTTTTCATTTGTAACCCTATTATGATAGTGTTTAAACCCGAACCTAAGCCTAGCCCTACCCCACGCGCCCTCACTCCCGCTTCCTCACTTCGGCGCCTGGTCGTTTTTATTTTTTTTATTTATTTCAGTTTTTATAATTATTTAATATATTATACATCAACTCAATAGTTATCTGCCCTTAGAAACATAAACCTTAGAATTATCGCCCTTAGATATGACCTAGTTATCACCCCTTACCCACGCAACTGCAAGACCGAGAGGAGTGATCTCAATCAGACGAGGTCAAGGTCAATCGGAGAAGGCTCCTCCAAATGAGAATCGTTTTCTACATTTAAAACTAATGTGAGGTCAGCACCTTGGAAGTCAGGAATACTCGTAGTCTTGACTACCCCACTCGTGCTTTTATGTAGTCGCCAGAACAATTTCAGTGACTTGTCTGTGCTTACACTGTGACATGCCTCTGTCCATTTTTCACTTTTAACCACCTTAACCAGTTTTTTAAGTAGCTTACTTTTGTTTGCATCTCTCTTTCTAAGTGCACGCAGGGACTAAGATGGGCGACTATGTTCTTTTTGGCTTTTTGCAATTTCCTTACAACACTACGCTTGTCCACCCAGGCCTTTTCCACCTCAAAATTCCACCAAGGTGGCTGCTCCCAGCTTTTTTCCCTACCCTGAAGCTTTCTGCGCTTGTTGAGACTTATTTTACTCACTCTCTTATTGCCCTGTACTACCATACTGGAACGTCTTGACCGTTGACTTGTACAGCCTGGTTCTGCCTTTCTCCACCAATATACTGCAAGGGTGATAGTCGTCGCTGTCGTGGTGCCCTAGGACACCTCATCTACATACTGTAGTGAGTTGAGTTGAGTAAAGAACCGACATCACTGCAATCAGGACATTCCCATATGTACTCAGTCCCCTCGTTCAACAGCCAGAGAAGAGTCATACTACTAATCGTTCCCACCGCTATCTGATTAAATGTTCGTGTTCTCCTGGTCTTCCCTCTCAGTTTTGAGATTCTTCCAGAACGCCTGCCGATACCCCGCAATCTCATTCTTTCCACATATGGGTTCTCAATCTGTTCCTCCGCCTTCTCCACCTGGTCCCACAAGCGCACGACCACCTCCCCCTTGTCCATAGGCAAGATACCACCAAGAGGTGCATTCCCTGCATTCCCCTAATGTGTTGGAGGAAATGTTTCCCTGTGATCTGCCTTTAGCGTTGAAATCGCCACAGAAAATAACATTCCTCTTGTGACCTAATATGTCAATTAAGCACTGCCACTTCTGGCTTCATAACTGTAACAATCTATTTCCATTATTATTGTATTGGTCTCCAAATGCTCCAAGATGTTTCTCCATGTCCATTCTGTTACGTCCTAGTCTTGCATTGATGTCTCCCATAACTATGATGTTGTCCTGCTTCATTTTCCCTATCAAAAGTTGTATCCTACTTACCGCCTTGTCGCCATTTTCACAATGAATCCAATTTTACCACCTTGGTGCACCTCACTTCAAACCTTGCCATCGCTACTGCATCACATGCATGAAATGCATTTTTTCACTATTTCAACAGGCGTGTGATTCAGCGAATCGGATTTTGACTGCCGCTTTGTCCAACTCCACCTAGCATTTTAATGTCGTCCTCTAGTCTACACATAAAGCAAATCCTACAATTCATCATCATGATCATCATCATCATCTTCCACTTCTGCCGTCAAACATCGTGGGAAGTAATAATTTGCGTTCCAGCGCCCGGTGGGCGGCACTGGATAGTGTCATTCCGTGTGATTGTACAATGTCTTTGATGTTGTAAATCCATTTTTTTCTTGGACGTCCTCTTGGTCTCGTCGCAGATGATCTTAGATGTAAGGCCAGTGATGGTAGTTGTTGGTGTTGCATTCTAACGACATGGCCAAACCACTTGATCTTCTGTCTTTCAATAAATGTGGCACAAGGTGTTGATCCCACAGTCTGTCTGATAACAGCATTTCTTACTCGGTCTTGAATTGTTAGGTTTGCAGCTTTCCTCAGGCATCTCACCTCGCAGGTGTTGATTTTGCGAAGGTGTGATTTGGATAAAGTCCAGGTTTGAGATTGGTAGCATAGGGTTGGTGTGAATATGCTGTTTATTTTCTGTCGTTTTGTGGACATGGGTATATTTGGATGTTTCAGTAATGGTGATAGTTGATATGTAAGTGCACTAGCTTTTTGACATCTGATTTCGATTTCTCTGTCCAGTCTGCCATCTCCTGTGATCATACTTCAAAGATATTTGAATTCTTTAACTTGTTTCAGAGTTCTGCTATTTATCTGTATACTTAATGTGCCCGGCGATCTGCTAACTTGCATTACTTCGGTTTTGGCTATGTTTATACTCATATTGTATCTGCTGCAGGTTGAACTCAGATTATTATTATGATGTTGTAGTCTGCCCTCATCGCTGTAAAACAGGCACTGATCGTCTGCAAATAGAAGTTCATTTATTTCCTGTGGATAAGTTGTTTCATCTGGAGTAAAGAGTTCTAAATTTTCTAAATCTGTTCTGACAAGACTTGCTTCTTTGGATATTCTGTCCATGTAGACATTAAATAGCAGAGGAGAGAGCACACATCCCTGTCTCACTCCTGTATTGACTGTGAACATATCTGATAGTCCTTCTTGTGTTCTTACTGCACTTCGGCTCGAGTGGTATATGGCTATGATGTTTTATAGCAATTGCCCTTGTATCCCATAGTGTTCAAGGATGGTCCATAATTTGTATCTTTCTTACTCTATCGAAAGCCTTTTCCTGATCTACAAACACAATATTCTTCTGGTCACTATATTCGATAGTTTTTCACATATTTGTCTAAGTGTAAATAGTGCATCAGTGCAACTTTTACCTTTCCGAAAACCGAATTGTACTTTGCTTAACTGTTGTTCAACTATGGGTCTAGCTCTTTGTTGCAATAGTTTTACGTACATTTTCCCTACATAGCTCAGGAGTGATATACCTCTAATCCTACAGTTGACCTTAACAAACTTGCCATTTTCATTGATCTGTCCAATCTTTCAATTTAGATAAAAGCCTCGGTAGCGCAGTGGCTAGTAGTGGTCGTGCGTTCGTATTCCCCTTGAGTCGGGGACCTGTTTTCACAATGAACCTGGACTTCAAAGCTGAACCAGTCTAAACATGGGTTCCAGGAAATGTTCTGAGGCGTAAAGAAGGCTGGCGTAATACTGAACAAATCATTCATTGAGTGCCGACTGGTCTAAACGTATGGGCCTACCACCACATATCAGGCAGCTTCAAGGACTGAATGCTTGACAAAATTTACTTGCCGATAAAGCGGACCCTTTTCACTTTCCGTTTATATTGAATGATTCATTCTGCTCATAATGTAACTGACTTTAGTCTTCTTGCGTTAATCTTCTCCTTGTCGGCCATTCTGACTTGGGATACTATTTATGCTACAGTCGGCATGGTTTTATGTTACGAAAGCACTCAACTGCCATCAACCTTGACATCGTTGAGACATTGGAGAGTGGCAGCACTTGGTACACGGCCAGATCGAAAATTCGCCATGAAAACAATTAGTAAATGATGCACATAATCATTTGCAGAACACCGATGGTTGTATTCGACCCGGCTATGTTTTTTTAAATTTGTTTTAACATTGTTTTTATGATTAGTTATTATTAGTTATTATTTACCATCCTACTTATAGTTTCTGTTTTGTACATAACTTGCATATACACTTGGGTTTTATTTAAGTTATTTATTTATTTATTTTGTAAAATTTAATTTAATTAATTATTTTTTTTGGGGTGGTTGGGGGGGGGGGGGGGGGGTGTGTCCTTAAAAATAGGGTTATCATAGACGAAACGTTGAGTATGTACTTGGTTATTCAGTTTCATAATGGCCTCTGGCGTTTTCATACACACATCCCACACATCTCCACACACCCAACACACACACACACATAGACACCCAGACACCCCCACACCTTCACACTCCCACATCCCCTCACTCCTCACCACCTAAAACACAACCCACCAATCACAAAACCCACAAACACCCCCACACAACACTACACCCACACATACCCCACAACCACAAATAAATACACCATCACACCCCCACACATACCCACATACACCCCCACATACATCCCCACACGCACCCCACACCCCACCCCACACAAACCCCACACACTCCAACTTCCACATCCCACACCCACACTCCACACACATACACCACCCACCCCACACTCCCCTCACACCCCACACATACACACCCCCTCACACCCCACGCACTCTCGTGTACATATTCACACATACTCCCACACCCCCACACCACCCCAGATAAACCCCTACACACAGCTCCCACAACCACACGCACGTCACACACACACACACTCCACACACACACACACACACCCCACACACATACCCAACCCACCCCACACCCTCCACAACCCCACATATAATTTATAGTTTAGTTGTTAATTAAACATTTAATAGCCCTATTCATTGTGCAGTTTGGATTGCACACTCCCCCGTAGTGACCAGAAATGCAACTGTATAATGTTGTTGCTGTTCAAGGCAGAAGGAGTCCAAAGTTATTTTGGCGTGAATTCTCACAGTGACCCGCCCAATGGCGTGCATGGTCCTGTGAATACTGCAGAGAAACTGATGAAATACGATCCTGACTTGTACCATCTCATTGAGTTCCTGTTTCCTTGTGGGAATGTCTTTTTGAGGCCATGCCAATCAAATCGACGTGAGTAGTATATTTACTCTTTCTAATTCGGGCAAGGTAAAGTAATGACACGTAGTTGTTAAATAAATAATTGTCAGTAACATGTAGGGAACACACATATAACTAACAACTGGGCGAGATTCTGTAAAAGTAAAAACTGCCTGGGACTGAAGAATATAGGAAAACAAACAGTGTTTTTTAAATCAGATATGGATATATCTATCAACTCATAATGCATACCTTTGTATTAGTTAGTTCCAAATTCACGGCATAGGTTCGCCCCATTATGCTCCCTTCCTGTGCCAGTAAATATCACACAAAATGCTCCTCACTGCCCCACGTGAAAAGTTGAACAGACAGGAGTCTCGACAAACCTACAGCCCGCACATATATACTATGCATAATGCCGCTGCCAGAATGCCAACACAAAAGTCCGCCACGAAAAATACAGTTCATCGTCGATGGAAGCAGCAGTCACTAGAAAAGCAGCAGCCATACATCACTGTATAATGCAAGCCAGTTAGTTCAGCGACGACCGGCTGCAATTTTTTTTTTTAACATGCTGTTCACGCTACAAACAACCGCGGATAGATGTAAAAGCACTCTACACGAAATTCACGGCTTGCAGTATCGCTCCACGCACTGAGCTCAGTAGCAGGGCGACGGAACCATGCGCTACTAGTCCAGCATGAGGAAAATGGGTTAGCAAACCGTAGCCACAAGCATAAACAATCCAGAGGCCTTAACAGCCCAACCGCCTATCCTCCATCTTGGGGACCGGAAGTCATTCATTGGTATGTGTTACTTGTATACTAAACTTGGTACAGTACGCAGCGTCATTTTAAGGGCTGTGATTTTCATGGAAACCTGGATGCCTTAGGGATAGTGCATTGACTTACAAATCCAGCTGTCTGGATTCAATCTCCAGGTGGGGGACATGTTGTTTGTACAGTTTTCACCACTGGAAAACTCGCCACTAACGAAAGTGTAGTGTCACAGAGCATAGCGTAACCTAAGCCTGAGAAAACGTTCTTTTCGTTCTACGTCTGGTGAAGGTTGTAGGGATTCTACATGCAGGCGATCAGAGGCGATACACGTCTCCTACATGTGAACATAGTTGACACAAGGCTGCCATAATGCAGCGAGGGATGCCAAGGATGGCAAAAGCTGTGAGAGCAATCGCACCAGTTGCCAGCACGTCTATAGATGTCCACATGGACATGGATGCATTCATGTGACCGATATAACACCTTACTACTGAACTGTTTTCGTTATTCACAATATAGAATCCAGGCAGTCGTGCCACAAGAGAACGGACATTGAAGTGCGACAATTGATAAACGACAACTATGGAGAGAATGATCACATGATCAAAATAGACTATGACCATTGCACACCGGTCTAGTCTATAGATGCTCAGATCTCCTCCCCAGAATCTCCGCGGTGTGTGATGGCTGGTCACACCAATTCGTCGTTGGTCCACCAGTGTTTATTTTCCTATATCTTACACAGCCTTGAAGCCCGACACTCCTGCTTGACTCCAAGGTTTCTCATCCTGAGCAAGATCATTGTCTCACTCATGTCATAAACATTAATAATTGCAGCAGGGTAGTCATTGTCTACATTGAGAAACATCTAATGTCAGTGGAAATGTAGTTTTAGAGGAAAATGCAAAGAACGGTCGGACAGAACAAAAGAATGAGACTCTTATGCAAGAAACATATGCCAACCGCAAAAACTGATTGAGAAATTAGACATTGACAGTCAAGATTTGTGCGCAAGTTGGGGAAAAAATACACACACACACACACACACACACACACACACACACACACACACACACACACACACACACACACGCGCACGCACGCACGCACGCACGCACACACACACAAATTAGAAAAGTTAGTGACAACTGACAAATCTGATGAGAAAAGAGCAAGGAGAAGGCAGAGAGATAAATACCTGGATGTCTTGGCCATATGGCATAATTGGGACAAGAACACGGAGCTGATCCACGACTCTGGTGATGGCGTGAGATGGCAAAACATGACCGCCCACGTTTAAACCACATCACACATGATACAGATGATGAATGCTTAATGGTAATTAATATGCCTGTCCTATCTGTTGATGGACCCTCTTCAACAGCCCCAGAACCAACCAATCAAAGCGTCTGCCTTTTTAATTTCCTTTGACTCAGACAGGCTATGTTGTCTCAAAGCTGGGAATATGTCCCACTGTTAACGGTTAGGCTGTTGATTTGTTGAGTGATATGACCTCAGCTTTCTTATTGCATATTCTACAGAGTTGTTAAGCTTAGTCTTCTCTTTTCAAGACAATTAAACTCTGATAGCCTGGGTGATCTGTTAGTGATCCATAACTCGGCTCTATAGACGCATAGTTATGTATGCTATTTGGTTTTTACTTACTTGATTTTTGTCATTGTTCAAATGTCCTAGGGAAACTGTGTTTTATTAATACGTATCTATTAGTTAATGCTATTTATAAATCAATCAATCAATCAATCATGTGCCATGCCAGAAAGTGTGGGCGGTCATATCTCGCCATTTCACTCGATCACCAGAGTCGTGGATCAGCTCAGTGTTCCTGTCTCGTCCATGCCACGTGGCCAAGCCATCCAGGTATTTTCCTCTCGGTCTTCCTCTTGGCCTGTTCCCCTCGATCTTGCCAGTTGTCAATAAGTTCTCCAATCCATTTCTTCTCACAACATGTCCAAAACATTTTGACTGTCTTCGTCTAATTTCTCTAATCAGTCTACGATTTTCATTTGTCTCCTGTAGTACTTGGTCATTGGTTTTTCTATCTGTCCATGGTACACTTTGCATTTCCTCAGAAACCACATTTCTGTAGCCATCAAATGTTTTCCAGCTTGACTGCACATTGTCCAAGTTTCACATCCATACAAAAGAACAGGCTCTATGTATCCCCTCAACACTCTTTTTCTCGTTTAAATTGACATCTTTTTATTGGTCAGAATGTTTTTCATCTTGCTAAAGGCTACTTTCGCCATGGCGATTCTTGTTCTAATCTCTTCAAGGCATCTCCAATCAGATGTTATGACTGTTCTGAGATAATTGTACCGATTCACTTGTTGAAGAATATTCCCATTTACTTGTATATTACATTGTGGTACTTCGTTCTTCCTAGTGACGACCATACCCTGTGTCTTCTTACAATTTAATTCCAACGCCAGCTGCTCACTGTGTACAACAACCGCATCTACTAATTGTTGCAGATCCTGTACATTGTCTGCAATCAATACTGTATCATCTGCATATCTAATGTTTATAATTTAATATTTATAAATATTATATGCTATTTTAACTGTTATTGTCAAATTGCCAATGAACATATGACTAAAACAGTAGCTGAGCATAAAATCCAGCGTTTCGACCAAAGTCGTTTTCATAGAGCAAAAATATCTCGCAAGCTAAAAATTATTTCCATAAATCTGAGACACAAGTAATCTCTTGTTCTATTTATCCCAGCTGCCGAATCGTCGCAAGCACTGAAGATGGACTGTGATGTAACTGAAGCATATGTCTTCAACATGAAGACACTTCTAGCAGGTATGAATCCTTGTTTGGGTAGAAAGACTCCTGGGCGCATAAACTTGAACCTTAAGTATCTAATATCACCTGATCTTAAAATCTTCCAGAAATAAATAAATAAGTACATAAGTACATAACTAAGCTAGAACTTTAAGTGTCTATTATCACCTGACCGCAAGATCTTCCAACAACAAAAAAATAAATAAAAACATAAACGTGGTCTTGTTTTATAGTAATTGACATGAGCCTCAAGCCACATTATACAGTTTAGCTGTGAAACGCTCATCACAGTCAAATTGATACAAATATAAATTAATTTGCTGACCATACACTTGCTACCATGACCGTTGTCTCTAGAAAAGATAAAACATAGATAATATGACCTAATATTAAAATATGATCTTCGGTCATCACTGTCAGTCTCAAATTAAAGTAAACATTTACATATACTTTAAAGTTTTCAAACAAAAAAGATCTCTTTCAGCCTCACATGAAGTAACTGGGACATATTTGGAAAATGTTAAACAATTGTTAAAACTTCTGGATTTCTCCATGTTGCCTACTTACCACAAAGAATGTCATAGATTTTGGAGATTGATGGAAAATATTTCTCAACAGAGATTAGCTAATCATATCTTGATAGTTCGTGGTAACAAGGTTCTACAGCTTCCCTATGCAATGTAGGCGAATTGCAAGTTAAGATTCCATCTTTGGATACAACATCCTCAAACCTATGGCTGCCTTTACCATGTATGGAGCTCCATATTTGTTACTAGATAGCAGCAGAACATTTTCTTTCTTTGTCGCATCTGGCCATAGATGGTTCATAGCACACCTGAAAAACACATCAATGATTGAGTGGGTCAAAACAAGCTCTTTTATGATTTAAAACGTTTTGGCAGCGTGTAGTTTTTTCCCCCCATAAAGTTGTTTGCCTGTGCATAAGCCGATTCGTAAATCTCTCTAAAACTTTACTTAAATCCTGGTTATTGGGTTTGTGAAAAGGGATATCAGTAGATATCATTATCCCAAGCAGGCTCTTAAAATAATGATGATTTACTGGACAAGGGTGATTTCTGGAACAATAGTTGCTGTCGCCTCTGTGATTCAGCATTTCGATGCACACTGCTCTTGTGTTGGGGGTGCTGCAGTGTTATTGCACATGCAACCGCTCCTCAACAACTGTTACTTCGTACACTTTGCAAAGTAATATCGCGCCATCTATTGTCCAAACTTTACAACAAAAAATCACCTAATTTTATTAAGAGTATGCTAACACATACATAAAAAAACACCTTTGTATTGATAATATGGACCATAATTCTTAACATTACAATTGGTTATATTAGTAATTATAATATCAGCATTATGATTTCCTTGCAGACAGGTCTGCTTCACGCAACTCAGCCCCACAACAGGCTGCACCACAGAACCTCACTCCATACCGGGGGCCTCACGGCGAACCATGCGGTGATAACCACATCCACTGCCAGGCGTGGTCGAAGAAAGGCGAGTGTCAAGCCAACCCAGGGTACATGAGCACTCAGTGTAAAGCCAGCTGTCGTACCTGCAACCTACTGTACCTGCTGCCCGGTGTCTTTTCCAGAAACGGCGTCGGTGTCTAACTGGCAAGTGATGGATTCGAACTCAGCTGATAACAGTATTTACGGCACACATTTTTCTTGTGTAGCGAAACCCGATTATATCTTGCTTTTCCATATTGGATCCAATATCTACTATTATAGGATAAGTGTTACATGGCAGAGTCCATTAGCACAATGATTACGTTAAACATCAATGAACAGATTGGAATCGTCGAGAGTAGGCCTTACTTCCAAAGTCCTGACTCAGTTTCAAAAATATAAATCCTACATGTTACATATGTATAGTATATGTGAATTTGACAGTGCACACGGTGGCATTCTCATGGGTGCTACATATTTCACAGAGCATTCTTGTTTATTATGTGAGCTGAAAGAGACGATCGGAGCACTATTCTATGCTTCACAGTTCCCCGAAGACGGTCTATCAATCCGGTAGTTAGTGTGAACATATTCCAAAACAAAACTAGTCATATCTACAACCAGGATAGACGAGAACAAACTAAAACATATGGAATATGGCTCGGTACCACAAGGTAGAAGAGGAAAGACTATAGTATGTCCCACAAAGAATGCCTTCATTCACGATCAATTATTTTGAAAACTTTCTGTTGCATCGTTATGAAATTTTTCCAGCCGTTTTATATTTACCCCCACCCAAGGAATATGTCTTTGATAGGTCCAAAAGCAACTTAAATCATTGAAAACGGCAACATTTCTTTGATGTTTTGGGGGGAAATGTAGTGAATTCACGCTAACAAAGTCTTACAGTAAACCACGTTATTTCTGGTAAGGACACAAGTTCAAGGCGTAGCCAGATTCGTATGGGAGTGGGTGCAATAAAAAAGTAGCTTAAAGTAGCATTGCACCGGGTTTTTATCCCATATGGCTCAGTCTCTTTCCGCAGGTCGGAAATCGTGATACAAAGCACGAACTCCGTATCTCCAGCGACGACCCTCTGGATTCTCCGAAAAAATGCACTCGTGAAATGAAGGAATCGAACATACAACCCTCGGAGCTCAAGTTAGACGGCTTGACCACTTCACCATGGAGAATCCCGAGAGGGGTGCAATGTGTAATATTAGTAAAGACAGAGAACATATGGGGTAAATAATGTGTAAATTGACAGGAAAGTAAAAGGAATATATTTCTTACCTTATTTTTCATTTCCTTCTTGTTTCTTCGGCTGCTGGTTAATAATTGTACACAAGTATTCATGTTACTAGGATGCATTTAGCTTTTTATATTGAGTTCGTGAAAGCTTCCAAATAGTTGTGCGTTAAGGTGCGTATGGAGTGACCAGAAATGATACCGCAATTTAGTCATCATGTTTCCATTTTTAAGGATCTGTTCAGCTGTCTGTGTAGTTTGCTCACACGTACACATGGGTGACAGACCCGCTTTGAGTCTTCGTGAAAGACTGTCTACTCTGCTGTTTACCGTTCAGAGACGGAACATGATTACCTGCTTTGCACTATGAAAATAGTTGTCAGTGTCTCTGTAGTGAGCTTTCTTCTTAACGACCAAGATGTTGGTCCTCTTTTCATTGAAGTTTATAGATTGATTCGTATGCACGTGTGTTGTCCCCTAATTTGACAACGTGTTTGCTCTCACGTTTCTTGTTATGCCACAATATGTCAGTTTCCACAGCAATATTGCTCTTCTGTTGGTATTCAATGCGTTTAGTGTGTGTGTGTGTGTGTTTTTTTTTTTTCTTCAATACAGTTGTTTGTCACCGCTGAGGGCTTGCGGAATTGAAAATTCATCACTGTGGAATACAAACTGTTGCCATTGACATTATGCTGATGCTGTAATGTTTAGGGCCTGCAATTCGTCTGAATAGTTGGAGCAAAATATCCCAGTAAGTGTGACGTAAATTAAGGTCTGGGATCTGCTCAGACCTTAATCTGTGCCGGACGATTCCAGTAGGTTGATGATTGCTCTCGGTTGCATAAAATGCAATCTATCTTTTCTCCAATAGTCCTCTTCCTCTTTCAACACATGGTCCTCACATTTTTTCCAGTAACTTTTATCAATATTTAATAGCGCGGACTGGGTTAGTATCTTGACGTCATACAATTTGAATGTAGTATTATCAGCTGCCACTTGTCCTTTAATTTTAGCCCACACAAGTTGTATAGGGTTAAAATGAGAAAGATACGGCGGAAGTCTCAAGCACCTATGGCCATGCTCTTCTATCAACTTGTCGATTTGAAATTTCTTGCTTTTTTTTGCGCCTGTTTTACAAGGGGCAACTAAGATTGAAATATGTTTCTGGAAATGGTATATTTTCCCTTCGGAGCCATATCTTTATTGCTTCCTTTGTGCCCGATGCCGTGGGTATTTTGTCTTCTTGGGCAACAACATTGTGATATGATGCATTGTCCATGATTAGACAAGACGGTCTATCAAGGGATGGAAGTACTGTATTCTCGAGCCAATCTCTAAATACATCACCATTGATCTCATTATGATAATCCCTTTTGTCGGTATGCTTTGATACGAACACGAGCCCAGCATTCTGTAGTAAGCCATTATGAGTACTACCAGCATAGGCTATGACCAAACGCTGTCCTTTACTACTGGGCACATAACGCTTTATTTTTCCATCCATTGATTGCCATTCCTTTTCACTTGTGTGGTGCGCATTGATCCACGTCTCATCCAAATACACTATGTCATAATTTTCTTTGCGCATTTCCCTTATTTCACGTAGGTATCTGCTTCTCAAGGCTCCTAAATGCGGTTGCTCGCAAAAAATATTTCTACCACCCTTGTACTTTCAAAAAAGTGAAGATAATGTCCTCATAATTTTCCACAAAGTTGTTTTGGATAGCTCTATGTTATTGTTCTTTCTCAACCAAACCCTAAGTTTTCTTACAGTCACTGTTTCTTTGGCATCCAGCATTTTTTATAATGCTGGATAATCCTGGATATAAAATCCTAAATTTTTATAATTTTAGGAGTCTCCGTGGCGAAGTGGTCAAGCCTTTTGACTCGGGCTCCAAAGATCGTGGGTTCGATTCCGGGCCGCACCCTTCGGTTCACGAGTTAAATATTTCGGAGACTTCTGTGGGTCATCGCTAGAGCTGCGGAGTTCGTGCTTTGTGCGATGCTTTCCGCGCTGTGGGGAAAGAGACCGAGCCATATGGGATAGAACCCGGTGCAATGAAGTCGACCCTGTCGACTTTTAAAAGCATTTTTATAATAGCTCGCCTTATGACAACTTTGTCAAAGCTGTCTACAATAATCTTTCTACCTACCGTTTTGTTATGGCGTGGTGGTTTAATTTAACATTCTTGCACCCATCGAATCAAACCCAATGCATGCACTGTTCTTTTTTAGGAATTTGTAATAGTATAAAACAGTTTCCTGCGATCAGCTTCTTGACAAAAATATGTGTACAACTTCATAGCGATTCTTGAAGTGTACAATTTCGCATTAAATCCCATTGAAAAATATTCAGACATTTCAATGTTAGCGATAAGTGGTAAGATTTAAAAAAAAAAAATATTAATCAGGTTTCATGAAATAACCCACATTTTGAGACACCTCTGAACAGTCCTTGTTTGAACAACGCGGGGAGTTGGCATAAGGCCAATCCCTTCAAAACGCGTACAATATTTAACATTGAGCGCTGATTGTCTGACTACACTGTAATACATTTAAAATTATGAATTTCATCTCAGACCCGTAAATTATATACCGCATATAAACAAACTTTGAAATCTGCTGTAAAATCTCCAGAATACAAATATTTTTGTTGGGTGGACATAATGATAAGGTTATATACTAAATCTTATAATTTTCCCTCAGTTGGTTACTGAGATATGGATGTTTATATTGTTTAAACAAATGTGGACATACGATAAACAAATCGCTTTGCTTAAAGACCACACATTAGAAAGAAAGATTAAAGGCATGGTGTGCTTCCACGTAATAGAGTAGAAGAGTGTCTGCTAAAAGATGACGATCATACTTCAACACCACATGTGGAAACAGGTGCTACTAAACAAAATAGTAAAGTGTTTGTAGAGGAGGGGACATTAAATAAAAAAAATCAATGTTTTTCTACGCCACAGATAAGAAAAGTGAAGGTTAAAGGTGAGAAGATCGACTTCATTGCACCTGGTGTTTTAGATTAAGGGCGAAAATAAGAATCCAGGATCTTGGAGGGCAAGACCGTTTCGTCACGGAAATTAACAGACCAGCTCCCTCGCCCTCGCGCCCCACCTCCCCTTGATTTCTAACTTCGCGCTATACAAGAGTTAGAATCGTTTTCGGACTGCGTCAGTCATCCCAGTTTATCTGTGGACACCTGGGAGTCAGCACCAGACTATTGAATTGGTGCTTTGTGCGATGCCCTCGGCAGACGGCTAGCCCAACTGCGGAGACCGAGCCATATTGAGTAACACGGGGTGCGATGAAGTCGATACTCTTTTAACATTTCAGATTACAAGAGGAGAGGATAAACAAAATGTAAGTGGGTTTCTACATCACAGATTCGGGTAGGAAAGACTAAATAGGAATATACTGATTTCTATGGTACAGCTGGCGTCATGAAATATTAGTTAGTCGACTGACTACCCACCGCAGTTGACACCATTGAGACCGTGGATGCAAGGATAACCTCCACAGTATCACCCTCACCGTGTAGCGGTAAAAGACACAAGATCTATGTTGATCTATGTTGGCAAAAGTGTCCACGGCAATGTAAAGGCTGTCAGTTTAGTTTTTTTTTTTTTTTTGGTTTGTTTGTTCGCATATCCTTTACAGGGAATCGCTGTCAACATCAGCATCTTTCAGCTGATTGTTGATTTCTTGACAAGATTACGCTCAGTAGTTTGCCATTGCTTTCTGAGCGACCGCCTCATATACCCCGTAAGTTACCGACGCGGAGAGAACCGCTACCAATTCTCGCGCACGTCACGTTACCCACGAGATTATACGGGATTACGGAGAAAGTCGTGTAACGCCTAGACCAGGGAGACCGACTGTCAGTTTAATACTGAGCACAATACATCAAGTGTGCATATCTGTCAGTAAGTTGATAGACCTAGCTACATATTCTCCAGCCACCATGTACTATGTAGAAGCCACCACGTCTTCAAACTGCAAGTCCTCCCTGGACAGAGGCGAGTGAGAGGTTTCTTCTACACAGTATACAGTATACGTCTAGTTTCTAGCATAAAGCACGTTGAAAGTAATAAATTATACAGCCATCTAAGACTTCTACCACTTCAAAACCGCTTCCTTTTTAACAAAGCCAAATTAGTGAATAAAATTATATCTGAAAATACCCCAGAGTATCTTCTACCGTTATTTCAATCTAATGCAATGAAAAGTAAGCGCTTAAATTTATTACAGCTTCCTAAGCCTAGATTGGACATATACAAAACTTGTTTCGTATATTCTGGTGCTCACTTGTGGAATAGCCTTCCACCAGAACTGAAAATACCAATGAGTCCCTACACATTCAACCGAAAACTCTTTCAATATTTACTTCATACCGACTATATGCCTCCATAAGTCACCTACTGGTATCATTTTCCACTATCATTCTTCACTGTATGTGTGTGAGCGAGACAGTGGGTGAGAGAGTGAGTGAGAAAGAGTGTGAGTGGAAGAATTAGTATGAGTGAGATTGAGAGAGTATGCATGCGCGTGTGCCTGAGTGAGTGTAAAAGTGAGTGAGTGTGTGTGGACATATGTGTGAGATATTTAGTTAGAGAATGAGTGAATCTGAGAGAGTGGGTGTGTTTTATGTCTGCCTGTCTGTGTGATAGAGTGTGAAAGTTAGTGAGTGAGTGTGAATTAGAGAGTCAGCGAGTAAATAGTAAGGGAGCGTGAGTGAGTGAGAGAGAATTTGTGGGTATGCGTGTATGTGCGCGAATGAGTGAGTGTGAGAGCGAGTGTGTAAAAGAGAGAGCGTGGGTGAATGAGAGAGTTCATGAGAAAGTGTGATGTATGTGTGTGCATGTCTGGATGTGTGTATGGGTGTATATGTGTGTGTACATGTGTGAATCTGTGTGTGCCAAAGTGTGTATGTCTGTACGCGTGTTAAGGTGTGCGTTCATGTGTTTATATGCGTTTATATGCATGTGCGTGTGTGTATATGTGTGTATGGATGAGTGTGTGTGTGTATGTATGTGTGTGTGTGTGTGCTCGTGTATGTATAGTATATCTTTGTGTGTGTGTGTGTAAGTGTGCATGCATGCAGTGTATGCGAGGGAGTGTATATTCGGGTGTTATGTGAGTACGTGTGCGTAAGTATATGGATGTGTGTTGTGTAGGTGTGTGTGTGTATGTGCGTGGGTATATGTGTGTATTTGCGTGTGTATGTTGTGTGTGGGTGTGTGTATGTACATGTGTGTGACAGAGAAGAGATAGATAGATAGATAGATAGAGAGAGAGAGAGAGAGAGAGAGAGAAGAGAGAGAGAGAGAGAGAGAGAGAGAGAGAGTTGAGCGCACGCATGCCATCTAACATGCTGTTCCATATGTTTTGTGTATTCTCATTTTCATATTATCATTTTGATGCACTTGATTTTAACATGCATAAAATGAATTCATGTAAATTAGTGTAAAGTAAGTGAGAGAGTTACTGAGTGTGAGTGAGAGAGAGAGAGAGAGAGAGAGAGAGTGAATGAGTGTGAGAGTGTGTGTATGTAGAGAGAGAGAGAGAGAGAGAGAGAGAGAGAGAGAGAGAGAGTTGAGCCCACGCATGTCATATAACATGCTATTCCATATTTTTTATGTATTCTCATCTTTCATATTACGAGGTATCGTTTGTATGCCACTTGATTGTCCTGTAACATGCCATTCCATATTTTCTTTTTTTTTTTGGGGGGGGGGGGGGGGGGGTTATTCTCATCTTATCATTTTGTATGCCACTTGATTTTATCATGTATAATATAACATTACTGTGAGGTGAGTGAGAGAGTTTGTGTGTGTGTGTGTGAGAGAGAGAGAGAGAGAGAGAGAGAGAGAGAGAGAGAGAGAGAGAGAGCAAGAGAGAGAGAGAGAGCAAGAGAGAGAGAGAGGGAGAGAGAGAAAAAAGAGAGAAAGAATTGAATTGCATCACTAATTTTTACGCTACATAATGTTTATGTACAATTTTTTATCCACTTCTTGTAATTGCGAGAATTCTCACGACAATCGTCAGTGTCTCAATTGTGTGTAAAGTGTGGGAGTTTGTTCTTATTAGTTTCAGTGATCATGTGAGGCATCATGTATGTGTCTAGATGTGAGGATGTGTGTATGGGTGTGTATGTGAGGGATATGTTTTGGGGTGTGGGGAATGTATGTGTGGAGGGGTTGTGTGTAGAGGATGTGTATGGGTTAATGGGTGATGTGTAGATGTGTGAAGGGATGTGTAGTCGGTGGTGGATGTATGTGTATGTGAGGGATATGTGTGTGTGTGTGGGGGGGGGGGGGATATTTGAGAGGATAGTTGGAAGTATGTGGGTGTTGGTGGGTTGGAGGGGATGTGGGTAGGGAGTGTGTGTTTGCATGGGTGAATGGGTGTGTAGGAGATTGTGTGGGCTGGCGATGGGTGTGTAATGGGTGTGGGAGTGTCTGTGAATGATATATGTCTGTGTGGGTGGGAGTGTGTGAGTGTGGATGGGGTAAATGTGAGTGAGTGGAGGATGTATGTGTGAGTAGTGAGGATGTTTGTAGGTGGAGGATGTGTGAGTGGGTGGGGAGATGTGTGGGCAGGGATGTGTATGGGGAATGTATGTGGGGGAAATGTGTTTATGGGTGGAGTTTTGTGTGAGAGGGGAGATGTGTCTTCTTCTTCTTCTTCTTTGTCTTCTTTTTCCTCTTCTTCATCTTCTTCTTCTTCTTCTTCTTCTTCTTCTTCTTCTTCTTCTTCTTCTTCTTCTTCTTCTTCTTCTTCTTCTTCTTCTTCTTCTTCTTCTTCTTCTTCTTCTTCTTCTTCTTCTTCTTCTTCTTCTTCTTCTTCTTGGGGAAATGTGTGTGAGTGGGGGATCAGTGTTTGTGTGGCGGCATGTATGTTCGCCTGGTCTGTGTGAGTGCGTGGAGGTATGTGTGGGTGGATGGGGGATGTGTTGGTGGCTGCGGGATATGAGGGTGGATGGGGGATGTGTCTCACAACATTGTAATATGCACTTGCTATGTTTACAACTTTCATTTGATAATTTTTTTTTTCTCATGTGAATGTATCATGCGTAATATGCATTGTTTATGCTTACAAAATCCATTTGACAATGTTTTTTCCCCTATGTTAATGTAACATGCACATTTGATGAATGAAAGATGAGTGATTGAAAGGGCCGAATGTAAGACGTGCCTGCGTGCCCAATTTGTTACCCTTTTAAAATAAAGTTCGTTCGTTCGTTCGTTCGTTCTCTCTCTCTCTCTCTCTCTCTCTCTCTCTCTCTCTATCTATCTATCTCTCTCTCTCGCTCTGTGTGGGTGTGTGGGTGGGTATATATATATATATATATATATATATATATATATATATATATATATATATATATATATATATATATATGTTGTTTGTCCATCAAGAATGATGATGATCATTCATTTCATCCAGTGGGGTTGAAAGTATGGAGCCGTGGGTTCTAAGATGGCTGATAAGGCCTATTTTGGCTCGAAATGTTCTTTGACAATGTGGACAAAGTATGCTTGACGTTTCTGCAGGAGGGTTTCCTGCAGTGGTTTTCCTGTCCTGCCTTTTCTTTACAGCTTTTGCCGTCCTGGTTGCCTCACACATGACTGCACGCATGTGTCACACACACACACACACACACATATATATATATATATATATATATATATATATATATATATATATATATATATATATATATATATATATAAAAGAGACTGTATGTGTGTGGTTGTGTATGTATTTGCTGCGTTCGCGAACGGTCCATCCGATTGAGATGAAATTTTCTACACGTCTTCCTTTCATCTCCCCCGATGGTGTTTCCACCTTGTCGTGGTGGGGGAGCTTGAGTTTCTCAATGACCCTGAGAGCTATGCCGGCGGTAGCGTAGCTACCAGCAGGGCCTCCCAAGCCGGACAGGTCAAAGGGTAGAGAACAGACAAAGAGAAACACCCTGGTCCTCCAGGTTGGGGGTTGAAGCGTGGGGTTAACATCCCCACCTATGTAAAAACCTTTCTTTGTTACGAAACAAATACATGGGAACATGGAATGTACGGACACTATATCGAGCTGGAGCGGCCGAAGAACTAACCCGGGAGCTGGTTGAATATCAAATGGATATAACAGCAATTCAAGAAATAAGGTGGCCAGGAGAGGGTACTTTAGAGCAAAATGGAATGATTATAATATATGGAGGAAACACCCAAAATAAACATGAATTAGGAACAGGATTTGTCACCAAAAAAGAGTTATGGGGGAACGTTTTAAACTTTAAAGCTTTTAATGACAGGATTAGTAAATTACGAATAAAAGGTAAATGGAAAAATATAACGATGATTAATGTACATGCACCTACTGAAGAGAAAGAAGATGATATTAAAGAAGACTTTTATAATGATCTGGAAGATGTCATAGAAGAAACCCCCAAACAGGACATCTTGATTGTGCTGGGAGACTTCAATGCAAAAATAGGTAGAGAGCAAACTAATAAAAAAGTGGCTGGTATTGAAAGCCTACATACAACTTCAAATGATAATGGATGGAGAGTCATCAACCTGGCAGAAGCCAAAGGACTGCAGATTAGCAGTACCAGACTACAAAGAAAGGATATACATAAACAAACTTGGAAATCATGTGACAAGAGAACCTATAATCAAATAGATCACATTTTAATTAACAACAGAAATGCATCAAACATACAGCAAGTCAGAAGTTATAGAGGAGCTGAGTGCCACAGTGACCACTTCCTCGTTGGAGCAAAATTTAAAATAAAACTTAAGAGAGCTTTCTATACTAAATTACAAAGATTACACCCAACATATAACAGAGAAAAACTACAAGACATTACAGTCAAAGAGAAATTTACAGATGAAATAAAATGTAAACTTGAAACTCTGCAAAACCCTTCGGAGGAAAGCGTTGACCAAACACTTGGTTGAACATCAAGAATACAATTCAATCTACCGCAGAAGAATGTCTCGGTGTGTTAACCACGCATAGAAAGAACAGATGGTTCAATCAAAAATGTGAAGAAGCAGTCATTAGGAAGAAGAATGCCAGACATGTATGGTTAAATGACATCAATAACATCCAAAAGGAAGGGCATTATAGAAATGAATGTAAAGAGGCTACAAAAATAGTCAGACAGCAGAAGCGAGAATATATGAGTAATATAATCAAAGATATGGAAACTAATCACCAGAAAAATGAATCCAGAAAATTTTTTAAAGAACTGAAGTCAATGAAACGAGGGCACCAACAAAACACATATGGTTTAAAAGACAAAAATGGGAATATGATAAATACCAATGAGGAAATGTGCAACACATGGAAAGAATATTTTATTGAATTACTAAATTGTGAAGCTCCAAGTCACATTTTCCCACAGGAAGAGGTTCTAACATGCGAACCACAAATTGAAGAACCTACATTTGAAGAAATCCTATATGTAATCACACGACTTAAAAACAATAAGGCAACTGGGACTGATGGAATTGCTGCTGAATTTATAAAGGCAGGTGGCCATGCATTACATCTAAAGCTATACGAACTAATAATAAAAATCTGGAGGACAGAAGAATTACCCCATGACTGGAAAGAGTCATTATTGATACCTATCTTTAAGAAAGGAGACAAGTTCCAATGTGGAAATTATAGAGGAATATCACTACTGTCCACAAGCTATAAGATACTATCCGCAGTATTACTAAATAGACTAAAACCATATTCAGAAGACATATTAGGTGACTACCAGGCAGGTTTTAGACAAAACAGATCAACAATAGATCAGATATTTATCTTACGACAAATAGCCGAGAAACATTGGGAATATAAAAGAGATCTCCATAACATTTTTGTGGATTTTAAAAAGGCTTATGATAGTGTCCATAGGAACAGTCTATGGAATGCTATGCAGGAATTTGGAATACCAAGGAAGTTAATCAACATGACCAGACTATGCATGGAAGATACTTATAATATAGTAACATATAAAGGCAGGAAATCAGACCCTTTCCAAATAACATCTGGCTTGAAACAGGGTGATGCACTATCGCCGCTACTCTTCAATCTGGCTCTAGAGAAAGTTGTAAGGAAGATAAAGGAGGAATGTGATATTGGAGGAACATCCAAGCTGCTTGGTTATGCAGATGATATAGATATTATAGGACAAAGTGAACAAAAGTCATTGGAAATATTGACTCACTTAAAGGAAAAAGCCCAACAGATGGGGCTGGTTATCAACCAAGATAAGACAGAATATATGGTAATTTCAAGAGACGGAATGGCTAAAAACTCTGGCCACATACAAATAGATAATATGACCATTAAAAAAACGGAAACATACAAATACCTGGGTACAATCTTCAACTGCTCCAACATCATAAGGGAAGAAATACAAACTAGAATCAACTCTGGAAATAAGATATATTATGCACTACAACATCTACTAAAATCAAAGGCGCTATCTCGTAACACCAAAATCACAATATACAAAACACTGATCAGACCAGTTGTGCTGTATGGCTCTGAAACCTGGAGTACAACGAAAGGAGACGAACAAAATTTTAAGACGCATCTTTGGACCCATTAGGGATACACAAAGTGGAGAGTGGAAAAGAAGAAGTAACAAAGACATTTATGATCTGTTTAAGTCTCCGCTAATCACTGGTATCATGAAGGCTAATAGACAACAATGGCTGGGGCATATAGAAAGAATGGAAGATAATAGGGAAACAAAACTCGCTTACACTCAGGAAATAAATGACCGTAGACCCCGAGGTAGACCAAGAAGACGGTGGAGAGATAATACATGTACAGACCTACAAGCACTTGGAATCAACGACTGGCAAGAGAAGGTCCACCAGAGAGACGAATGGAGACGGATTGTATTTGCAGCAAAGAACCTCAATGGCTCGGAAAGCTGAAGAAGAAGAAGTCTTCCTTTCATTCCTGTGCAACCGACTGTAATAGTTTCTTAGTGTAAAATCGGCTACTTACTTACTAAAATTTCATTTTGTAATTACATGACTTAACATAAGAAATATTCGATAAAGGGACATAACTTGTAGTAGCATTGATATATCTTAGGTTAAGTCCCCTGGCTATAGATAGCTATATAAATAAATAGATACATAGATAGATAGATCTGACCCGATAGATAGAGAGGGTGGGATAGACTGAGTGAGTGACGGACGGGCAGGCAGGCAGACATACAGATAGATAGATAGACAGACAGACAGACAGAGAGACAGATAGATAGACAGACAGACAGACACAGCCGGGCCGACAGACAGTCAGACAGACAGACAGACGGATAGACAGACAGACAGACAGTCGGGAACGGGAACTTATATGACTACTTATATGAATTAAATTAGATGCTCCCCACCAGGGACTGGGTGAAGCCGGGCCGGGTCAGACAGACAGACAGACAGACAGCCGTGTCGACAGACAGACAGACAGACAGTCGGGAACGGAAACTTATATGACTACTTATATGAATTAAATTAGATGCTCCCAACCAGGGACTGTGTGAAGCCGGGCCGGGTCAGACAGACAGATAGACAGACAGACAGACAGATAGTCGGGAAAGGGAGCTTGTATGACTACTTATATGAATTAAATGAGATGCTCCCCACCAGGAGCTGGGCGAAGCCGGGCCGGGTCAGACAGACAGACAGACAAACAAGCAGACAGACAGACAAACAGATAGATAGATAGATAGATAGATAGATAGATAGATAGATAGATAGATAGATAGATAGATAGATAGATAGATCCCCGCCAGGTCCTGGGCGAAGCCGGGCAGGGTCAGCTAGTATATATATATATATATATATATATATATATATATATATATATATATATATATATATATATATATATATATATATATATATATATATATATATATATAAGGGTCGGTCATTTGAAACCCGTTCCAATGGCTTTATTACAAAAGCATGAAAGAAACATTAACAGGTGTAGTAGAAGTAAACAAAGCATTCATTTTGAATGAATTATGCACCATTGGTTGGTCAGGAGAAGTCGTCGTAGGCATTCAGGCAAGCTTCCCATTGCTTAGGTAGGCGGCGAATGCCATCCGCAAAAAAAGGATTGTGGTTGATCATCGAACCAAGTGTTTACCGCGTTCATTACGTCTGCATCTGTGTGAAATCGTTGCCCCTTGAGAGCTTTTTTTTTGGAGGTCCGAACAAATGAAAATTACATGGTGATAAATCAGGACTATAGGCTGGATGTTGCAGAATATCCCACTTCTTCCAAGCCAATGTTTCCTGCACAATTTTTGCAACACGCGGACGAGCATTACCGTGCAACAAAATCACACCGCGAGTAAGTATGACGGGTCTTTTATTCTTAATGGCTTTTTGCAGCTTGTCTAGTGTTTGCAAGTAGTGGGTAGAGTTGATGTTGACACCATGTTCTTTAAAGTCGGCCAGAAATAGCCCTTCATGGTAAAAAAAATGCGCTCAACATAACCTTACTAGCGGAAACCTGTAACTTGAATTTTTTGGCTTTTGGTGATCCAGGATGCTTCCATTGCATGTTCTCTCTTTTGCTGCTCGGCTCAAAGTGGTGACACCATGATTCATCGCCTGCCGCTATGCGGAAGAGAAATGCTTCACCCTCCACTCTGTAACGCAGCAAGTGGTTCAATCACCATCCCATGCGTTCCTCTTTTTTGGTGGTCGGTCAATATCCGTGGTACCCACTGTGAACACACCTTCCGATATTGCAGTTTTTTACGAACGACCTTTTGAAATGTCTCAATCAAATTCTTTCGCTAGCGAACATATGCTTCGACAACGGTTGATCTGTACTGCTGCATCAATTTTGGCGATGTTTTTTTTCTGTTGCAACAATATGCGCTTGACCCGGCCGTCGAAGATCAGTAGTGAACTGACGTCCTTTCCGAAACATTCGTGCCCAGTCTGTCACTATTGTCTTCGACACACATTTGTCACTGTACGCTGTCTGCATTCTTCGATGAATGTCCACTGGTCGACATCCTTCAAATGAAAGAAGCTGAATCACCGCTCTTTGAGCTTCTTTGGACGGATTTTGGATCAACCTGGCCATTTTCTCAACGGTCAGAAACAGAACCTATGCATCATGGGACGATAAGCATGTGCTCTTTTATTCATTGGTCAGTACTTATCACATGACTATGACATGATCATGTTCAACTTACGCAATTACGCGCGGTGCGGCACGAACGGATTTCAAATGAACGCTCCTAATATATTCATCTGTTGATGTGCTGAATATTTCCTTAGTTCTATTTATTGTTTGTTTTGGTAGTGTTGCATTTTGACTGCTGCCTGCACCTCGTGATTTGTTAAATATTTGTCATCTGGCTCTCAGGCTCTCTAGAGTTTGTCGTTTGTCTGATATCCTCCCGGTCTTTACCCACACGGTCCTGGCCAATTCATGTTTGATTGTTTGTTTACTGAACTTCTTTCATTAGGTGCTGGGTTGTTGTTTGATTGTTTGTTTACTGAACTTCTTTCATATGGTGCTGGGTGGTTGGGCTTCGTTGCCGTGCTCATATCTCCCCTTCCCAGATCTTGCTCATCTGTATCTTCATCTGTGTGATCTGGCATAGTAGTTGTTTCTTGTAACAGCAGCGAAAACCATCTAGCTGCCTCCGACATCTCCATCGCTCTTCCTTACAGGTTAGATTTGCTGTGACAGAGACTGTTATTGTGTCTATGCACTGTTAGATGTACGGGCGGCCCAGGTATCTGCCTCAGTCTTGTCAGAAAGTACAAGCTCATTTTCTGAGTGCTTTCGGCATTGCAGTTGGTGACTTATGGTCAGTAGGCATTGGCTAAAGCGGTGTGCTTCTTCTGCACAGTATTTGGCACATGCATGTCTTACTGTGGCAATTGCTTTACTGACATGGTGACATAATGCAGAGAACCTTAAATAATTAAATCTCAACATGAAACGTGAGGGAATAATCAAACTAACAACTAAACATTGACGGCGAAGATCTGTGAATAATACATAACATATATTGACAGCAAACAGCAGCCATAAAAATCAACAACATTGTAAGAGCATTTCAATGCATAAGGAAGGGTTTCAGACACGGATGTATAACGTAGTATCCTGATTTGTTTTTATTGTACAATCAACATATAATGAGATCTTCAGAAAATATGCCAGGAATCCTGGTTGGCTGACGTAACTTTTGGAATTACTGTTTCGGATTTGGGTGCGGTGCTGTCACATCCTCAGTAATTGCAGTTACGGTTACATCATTCGTTATTCTTTCGTCTGCTGGTGTTGATGAGGCTATTTCTGTCCGTTGTGGTTCTGTAGCATTTTATTTTGTGTTGGTGTCATGTTAGTTTGCTGTTTCTTCTCAATCCTTGGTTATCTGATACACCTGCTGTCTCCGGTGTAAATGATGTTTTATTTTCGGTTCTTGTTCGGACTATTTCCATCTTTTCTTATAAATATGCTGACTTTATGTCGACAGAGCACTTGCAATTACGAAATCACGTTTTGTTATGTAAGAAGCTTTTTAATAAAATGTGCTACCGCTCCAAAATTTGTGAGTACATAATTTTGAAAAGACACACCAATTTACAAATCGGTGTGCTTTCTCGTTGCCCGAATGTCGCAATATAGTGATTCAGGAGCAGTCTCGCCTTAGATGCGTGCTGAGTCTGCATTAGTATGGGAAACTATCTATATAAATATATCTTTGGGAAACCTGGAATGTGGTTCACTTCTTGGTCACATGAGTCAACAGTATAGCGCTTGTACAATAGCAATTGACACTGAATGAGAGTACTGCCACTGAGTGTAAAGGATACTTGCACATTGCATGTATTAGTTTGATACTTACGCCAGGCTAAAGCACTCTGATGATGCAGTTATCAAGAACTAGGTACCCAATAGTTCAAAATACCAGAAATGGTAGGGGTGGGGAAGAATGACATGATCCAAGCCTAGATCTGGAAGAAATGAAAATGAAAGAAACACAGCACAGAATCCAGCATGAGGTGGCCAACATGGTTCAAATATAGTACGAGAACTAGGAAATACTGCACGCAGTACAAACTGAAAGAGAACAGCTAAATAACGAGAGGGGCTAATCAAAACTAAGCTAGCTGAAGCCACGCTAAAGACAACCGAGAAACCATAAGCTGAAACCAACAATTCATTCTAATTGACCAACAAATTCAAAGGAAAGCCAGTTTTCACACTGAAAGAGAAACCTGACGAAATCCAAGAGCTGACACCGATAAGCATTAAGCTGAAGCCAGCAACCGATTGGCATGCGCCAAAAATGTAGATAATCTCATGCAGAATTAGTACAACGAAGAAGTCTTACAGATGGCTGCACTGTGACAAAACGCGATGTTGCAAAGCGCAATTCAAAACAGATAGGCACAGGGAAAAGGCACAAAAGAAAACAAAACAACTAAACCAAAGGATGAGTCTGTCTAAGACTGTATCCACTAAAACCAGACGAGCAATAAGCCTTCCTGACTGTAGCGTAGTGTATGCTACTATGATAGGAAATATACCAAAGTAGATACAAATAGACTTACTATGAACAGAAAGACTATACACTGACGAAGACGGACCAAAAGATTCGTAACTCTAGACCAGAGGTTCCTAAATCACGGCCCGCGGGCCACTTGTGGCCCGCCAGCTGTCAGAAAGTGACACGCGAGACCTCGTTGTTTAATATAATATATTTTAATAATTTAAAATATCCACTAGGAGCGTGATTGCTCTGTTCGTGGTTGTTATGCTCAGATATTATCGAATGCGCCTGTTCAGTTCGCAACAAAACGTTATGAAGTTCCCATATGCGCAAGGCGCCATGTTGTCGTCTGTTACAACTGTTTAGCAGAGTCGGTAGTATTGTTTTGAAATTACATTTTTTCACATAAAAATTTACCGTTATAATAGAGGAAGATAATGTTGTTCTCTTCATAAATCTGTTCGTATTTCCCGATAACAAGCTCTGTCAATTACAGCAAAACCTTCAGCACGAAGTAATTGATTGGAAATACAATTGTGCACTGAAATGTAAATTTCTGGAGCTGCCTGCTTCAACTTCAGCTGATCATATGATTTCATTCTGTCGACTCTTGCCTGTCGAACAATTTGAACACTTGCGTTCACTCGCCCAGAAATACATTTGTCGTTTTGGTTCGACTTACAGATGCGAGCAGTCATTTTCCGCAATCATCATCATCATCATCATCATCATCATCATCATCATCATCATCATCATCATCATCATCATCATCATCATCATCATCATCATCATCATCATCATCATCATCATCATCCACTTCTGCCGTCAAGTGTCTTGGGGAGGAATAATTTGCGCTCCAGCTCCCGATGGGCGGCACTGGATAGTGTCATTCCGTGTGGTTGTACAATGTCTTTGATGTCGTAAATCCATTTTCGTCTTGGACGTTCTCTTGGTCTCGTCGCAGATGATCTTTTATGCCAGTGATGTTAGTTGATGGTGTTGCATTCTAACGACATGGCCAAACCACTTGATCTTCTGTCTTTCAATAAATGTGGCACAAGGTGTTGATCCCACTGTCTGTCTGATAACAGCATTTCTTACTCGGTCTCGGATTGTTAAGTTGGCAGCTCTCCTCAGGCGTCTCATCTCGCAGATGTTGATTTTGAGAAAGTGTAATTTGGATAAAGTCCAAGTCTGAGATTGGTAGCATAGGGTTGGTGTGAATATGCTGTTATTATTTGTCGTTTTGCGGACATTATATTTGGATGTTTCGGTTTGGGTAATATTTTATATGTAAGTGTGCTAGCTTTTTGACATCCTATTTCGATTTCTCTGTCCAATCTGCCATCTTCTGTGATCATATTTCCAAGATATTTGAATTCTTTAACTTGTTTAAGAGTTGTGCTATTTATCTGTTTACTTAGTGGACCAGGAGATCTGCTAATTTGCATTACCTCGGTTTAGGCTGTATTTATACTCATATTGTATCTGCTGCATGTTGAACTCAGATTATTAATATGATTTTGTAGTCTGCCCTCATCGTTGTGAAACAGGCACTTATCGTGCAAATAGAAGTGCATTTATTCCCTGTGGATCAGTTGTTTCATCTGGAGTGAATAGTTCTAAATTTTCTGATTCTGTTCTGTCAAGGCTTGTTTCTTTGGATATTCTGTCCAAGTAGATATTAAATAACAAAGGAGAGAGCACACACCCTTGTCTCACTCCATTTTCCGCAATGACCGTTATATAAGACAAGCAACCTTCCAGACTCACCGTCAGTAACCTAGCTGCGCTTATGACTTTGGGCACGATAGATTTGTGCCCAGACATTGATAAATTGATTGTGTTGACATTATGACGGTGGCATTATGCACAGTGTACCTGTGCGGGCTGTTGGATTGCTGAGACTCCCGTCTATTCCACTTTTCACATTGGACAGTGGGGAGCATTTTGTGTGATATTCGCTGGCACGGGAATGGGGCATAATGGGGACGACCGGTTGCCGTGAAGTTGGAACCTCGACTAACTAACTAACTAACTATATATATATATATATATATATATATATATATATATATATATATATATATATATATATATATATATATATATATATATACATATATATATATATATATATATATATATATATATATATATATATATATATATATATATATATATATATATTGTTCTTGTAATGCTATCCTCTAATTTCAGCTAACTTCTAGTTTAATCATAGACCTAATATTTTGGCCTGAAATATTTAGAATCGTGTTGGATTGACTATCGTGTTGGCCTACGGGAGTCATGGCCATTTATCTACTGAGTCGTAACCTCTAGGCTGGCAAGCGGGTGTTTCAGATCTCGCCTTGACTTCTCCTCCTCGGGTGAGATGACACACACACACACAAATCTCCTGACCTCAGTGACGACTGCAGTGATTTCTCTCTCTCTCTCTCTCTCTCTCTCTCTCTCTCTCTCTCTCTCTCTCTCTCTCTCTCTCCCCCTCCCCCCCCCCCCCCCAAAAAAAATAAATAAATCATATTTTCATGAAATTAGTTGGATAATGTGTCCAATTTTTAGTACAAAGATATGGGTGCGGCACGGCACTTATTGTCAATGTTCTCTGGATTGACGAATGGTTGATAACCACAACAATTGTATGCTGTACAGGTTAGTGAGCGTTGGTTCTCCTCAAATCGAAGTTCTTGACTAAGTCAAATATTGTTGCTGAAGGTGTCAAATCTGTGAAATATATTCAGCGAGAGAAGGTAAATGTTCTGTCGAGACAGCTGAACAAATCTAAGGTTGGCCATTGACTATTTCTGGATAGTCGTATATAGGTCTCATATCTCAAAGACGCCGGTCTATCTGGCCGAGGGGTTACAACACTTTCTCCGTAATCCCGTTTATCACGCAGAGTCTCGTAGCGGGCGAGAGCTGAGAGCGGTTCGACTCCCGCTGGTGACTTGCGGGATAACTGAGCCGGCCGCTCAGAAAGCAATGGCAAACTACTGAGCGTAATCTTGCCAAGAAATCAACAGACAGCTGAAAGATGCAGCTGTTGACAGCGATGTCCTGTAAAGGATATGCGAATAAAAAAAAATCTCAAAGACAGATAGCATATGCTATCTACCCTTGCTACATATAATTCCCTATCCTAAGATCAATAACTTCACAGTGATCTAAGGACAACAGCGCACAAACATTATTCTATCCCCTTTTCATCTTATAATTAATCTAATATGTATAGACACACAGACATTCTATTGTACGGACTACTGACATAGTAACATCTATATTCTACGTCTGATTATACGTATGGAACCACGATAGTCACAATTCACACTCTGCAGTAACACCACATTTCATCGGTCGAAAAGATGAACATAGACTATCGCTATAAGTCCAGACAAAAGTGAGAGGAATATTTGACAAGGAAGAACTGAACAGTGTACAGCGCAGAACAGCCACTTTCAGCTTCCTTGATGACGAATACTCACAGGATCTCTATATCCGAGTCTACACAGATGGGTCAGCACAAAATGCTGTTCGAAATGGAGGAGCGGGAGTGTACATAGAATACCCAAATAATACTAGGGACACGACTAGAGTTCCAACAGGAAAGTACTGCCATAACTATGACGCTGGAATTGAGGCAATCAATATGGCTACTGAGAAATTACAGAATACCAGCCATGGTACACAACTTGTGGTGATATTGACAAATGCAAAATCCGTAATAGAGGCGCTCCTGTTTAGGAAATTGCCAGTTCTAAGGACACTACTTTCTGAACTTAGCAGTCAGCGTAAGATCACCATACTGTGGATACCATCCCACTGTGGAGTCCGGGGAAACGACAGAGCTGATCGATTGGCTAAGGTATGAGCAAAAGAAGAACAACCTGATGTGCCCATTACATACCACCAAAAGAAAAGAATGATCAAATCAGTCAGAAGGCCACTAAACCCTACTCAAGACGACTACCACGTTATGGACAGACCAGAACAGGTAATTCTTCTGCGCCTCAGAAAAGGATACAATAGATTACGCAACCACATGTATACAAAATTCAAGACTGGTGACTCAGCCATGTGCACATGTGGTTTGGCGTCGCAGACAGCAGAACACATACTCCAGGATTGCCCAAACTACAACATATCCAGGCGAACCTTCTGGCCTAGAGAGACAACAGTGGAAGATAAACTCTATGGACCGCTGAGTGAATTAAAAAAGACTGTTACATTCATACAAGAGACAACACTGCAGTTATAAACATATTTCAGGCGAATGATAGAAGAAGAAGAATCGGGCGAATTAAATTGAAAGCAGGCACATAGTACGTCACAACTATTACGCCAAAATATACGCTAGAGAACAATTCATAATACGGAACACCACATGTTCTATTTCACAACTAAGGATTATATTCCTAGCATATATTCTAGTCTATTAAAGGAGGCGTGAGACAGGGATGTGTAATGTCTCCAGATCTTTTTTACCTGTAAAGTGAAAATATTTTCAGAAATATAAAGATATTGAAGGAATCAACATTTGGGGGAATATACATCAATAACATTAGATATGCAGATGATACAGTCTTGATTGCAGACAATGAACAGGACCTGCACAATTTAGTGGATGCGGTTGTTACACACAGTGAACAACTAGGGTTAGAACTGAATATTAAGAAGACACAGATTATGGTCGTCACTGGGAAGAAGGAAATACCACAGTGTAATATACGAGTAAATGGGCATATTCTTAAGCAAGTGAATCGTTACAGTTATCTCTGAACAGTCATAACATTTAATGGGAGATGCCTTGAAGAGATTAGAACAAGAATTGCCGTTGCGAAGGTAACCCTTTGCAAAATGGAAAACATACTGAACAATGAAAAGATATCAATTGAAACGAGAAAAAGAGTGTTGAAGTGCTACATAGAACCTGTACTTTTGTATGGATGTGAAGCATGGACAATAAGCAGCCAAGCTGAAAAACAAGTGATGGCAGTGGAAATGTGGTTTCTGAGGAAAATGCAAAGAATACCATGGACAGACAGAAAAAAAAACCCAGTGAACAAGTCCTTCAAGAAACAAATGAAGATCGTAAACTGATTAGAGTCATTAGACGTAGACAGTCAACAGTTTTTGGGCATGTTATGAGAAGAAATGACTTGGAGAACCTGGTGACAACTGGCAAGATCGAAGGGAAGAGACCAAGGGGAAGACAGAGAAGTAAATACCTGGATGGCTTGGTCACGTGGCATGGTCAAGACAGAAACACGGAACTGATCCACGACTCTGATGATCGAGTGAAACGGCAGAACATGACCTCCCACGCTTATCGGCATGGCACATGATGGATGGATATATTCGTGTGTTGTTTTTTTCTGAGCACATACTTTAAGACACACACACAAACTAGTTAATTATTAATATACATTATAAGTAGACTTAAAGTTAATATATTTACAAATAAGATCAATTATGAGAGATAGTGAGGGTGAATAGTTTCCCGTGTTCGCCCACGTTAGTAATTCTCCTAACCACACGTGTTAATAAACTAAACTATGAGCGCGGAAAAGAAATAATTCACAATTAAATATATTTAATTACTATCTGAACTAACTCCTTCGAATTACACACAGTAGTTAAATGAATGTGTCAGTTCCTAACTAAACACTCGATTAGTATGGCCTAAGCCTATTTTTATAGTGAATAATCGAAATTAGTTTCTGAACGAAACCACGACTAATTTTTTGATTATCACACAACCTAATACCCCAAATTGAATCCCACGTTAGTTTGCTCCTCCCCGATTACATTACACCCTTTACCTCGAACGGCTTGGTTCAACTATAGTACTACATATAAAATGAGCGATCTAGTCTAAAAATTAAAGTCACATTACTATCGGCGGCACTCTCTGACTTTCAATCACAAAGACCAGTCGGAACACACATGGCAAATACTCTACACAAGTCCATACTCCTACCCTTCAACCTATCGTGACCAAATGTTGTCCGTTGCGTGACTACTGCCCTAGGAGTCCTTCTATTTTAGTTTTGTAAAATATTGGCTTGAAGCCTTGTTACAAACCTTTGAGAACAAAGTTTTAAGACGCATCTTTGGACCCATTAGGGATACACAAAGTGGAGAGTGGAAAAGAAGAAGTAACAAAGACATTTATGATCTAAGTCCCCGCTAATCACTGGTATCATGAAGGCTAATAGACTACAATGGCTGGGGAATATAGAAAGAATAGGAGACAATAGAGAAACAAAACTCGCTTACACTCGGGAAATAAATGACCGTAGACCCCGAGGTAGACCAAGAAGACGGTGGAGAGATAATATATATACAGACCTACAAGCACTTGGAATCAACGACTGACAAGAGAAGGTCAACCAGAGAGACGAATGGAGACGAATTGTATCTGCAGCAAAGAACCTCAATGGCTCGGAACGCTGAAAAAGAAGAAGAAAATATTGGCTTAACAAGAGCCGTAAGATTATAACTATCACACTCTAACTGGGTTCTAATAGCCTAGTGACTGGCAATGTTGACTACGCGGCGTTGAATCTTAAGACAAGAGAACTGGCTTTCGTCCCGTGACCGGAAGTTGTCGGTCCAGGTTGTCCTATGGCTGCATTTTCTCAGATCAAAACTGAGACAAATTCGCAGTCAGATCTGCAGGTTCATTAACTTGTACATTATCACATTCTGCAACTACTTTATTGTATATATATACAGACAGAGAGAGAGAGAGAGAGAGAGAGAGAGAGAGAGAGAGAGAGAGAGAGAGAGAGAGAGAGAGAGAGAGAGAGAGAGAGAGAGAGAGAAATGCATACACAAATTAAATAATATTTGTAGTGTACGTCTATCCCAATTCCACCAAAACTAGATGGGAGTACGGAGACTTTGTCACACTGACAGAAGAAAAACCAAGATGAGACAAACGCAAAGTAACCCGCAAAGGCCAAACCCCCAACAGGCGTCAAAGGCATGAAATCTATTTCACAGAAAAGTCAACACATTGACACAGAAGAAGGGAGAAACTAAGCCCGCTCTATGAAACACGACAATTATCACCAAGGCTTAAAGGGCTGGTTGAACGAGGTGGAAACTTTGTTTTTCTTTCTACAATTCAGAGAACCCAGTGTAACCTAGATATTGAAAATGATTGACCTGTTTGTCCTTTCTCTATGCTAAGCGTACTCGAATGTGTGCTTTATTGGCAGCTAGCGTGCATTCAGATTTGCTAATATGTAACCATGCTTCCCTTCTTCTCGGTCTCCTCCACTACCTTGTCTAGAATGGTTTGCAGTCACTTGCTATATTTGCTTTTTCTTAAATGAACTGTTCTTTAACATTGTTAACGACGATTTTATAATAGCATGCTGGAATGGTGAATGGCTTGAATGAATCTGTATGGACATATGAGCTAGATACAATTAATACAATAAACCATTTTTGATACACTTAATGAAATGAATCTGTATGGACATATGAATCACACAGAATTAATAACTCGAATAAGCATGGAAATATGAATCACACAGAACTGATAACTCGAATATGAATGAATATATGAACGCGACACAAGTAATACAAAGGAACTGTGTGGACACACCGTATGAACTGACAACAATACAATAAGTCTGGATGAACATATAAACGAGGCACAATTATCTTGGAAAATCAACGTGAGCAATTGAACAAAATAGTTATGAACAAAATTATTGCAAAGGGACGATAAAAAAAAAATAGTATGGGCATGTTCAAAGATATAATCCCCTGCCTAGAACAATGGTAGATAGAACTGGGGATGTCACACTTAGAATAGGAAGACACCCCCCCCCCCCCCACGATGTGTCTCCACCTTGTCGTGGTGGGGGGGGGGGGGGGTCTTGCGTGTCCCATTGACCCCTTGTGCTATGTCGATGGATGAAAAACTACATATCGGACAGCTTATGGGATAGGGACCAGACTAAGCGAGACACAACCTGCTGCTCTGCAGGTAGACTGAGGATAGCAGTCAATAGTTTAAATCAGGCGCACGAAGGCAGAAGTTCTTGGTCCGGACACAAGCACTAAGGCTCTCGGCTGAGGGATAAGGCTGAACGCCTTTAAGCCATTAATCCTTGGACCTGAGAGCCGGGCCGATACAAACCTACCGACAAATGGAGGTGAGATGCTGAGCACGCTACATGCTTAGTTCAGATACTTGTTTCGAAGGTTCTCAGCTGGGGGATTTGAGGGATCCCCGGATGAGAGGGCCTGGCCGTTTTTCGCTCACTGATGCACGGAGGTAAGGTGCTGAGCCGGCAGCACATGTAGCCTACCTCGTGAGCGAGTACTAAAGGTAGAAAAGCGCCCCAGTCGCACGAAATGGTTACGAAAAACTTCTGTATCTATGCTCACATAGAGTGTAGTCAAAGGTGGAGAAACGTCTCAATAAAACGAAATGGAACGCTTGGCTAGCGAATCCATTGCGTGGTCCGAAGTCCGAAGCAAAAGCTTACCTAGTGGATGTCGTCCGCAGAAAGTCCGTTCCTGGTTTGTGCTTGAGCGTCCAGTGGCAATCGAAATGCTCAATACATGGAAGTGAGGAATCAAAGCAGCCATGAGCAGGACGTGGCAATTCCTCGGGTGAGCCCAGTCTCAGAGCAGTATGTATCCACTCTGCAATAATGGAAGCCTCCTTGGATAGCAGGGAACGCCCATGGTCTGCCCCTGCCTTCCCTTGAGGGTTGACCGTGATGTTTTTGACCGTTCTATCTTGACCAGCTGAGATGTGGGCGACATCACAACAATACGTCTAACGTGCCTCGAAACCCGAGGAAGGCTAACCTCATTAAAAATGCCCGCCGAAGCCGGAAGTGCCGTCCTACGGGTGGCAAAATAAAAATTGGCACTACGCATTTACGTCCGAGGGAAATGTCTCGTCCGAATGTCTCTCGTGCTAGGAACAGCTCTGACTACCTAGTTTCCGAATGCCGCTCTTGTTCGGAACAGCTCTGACTAGGTAGTTTTCCGAATGTCTGTCGTGCCTGGAAAAGCTCTGACGGTCCCAACGACAAGAACATGTCCTAATCGAAAACTCGCTGAGTGGATGCCGTCTGCAGACCTGTCTGGTTTGTGTGGGAACGGCCCGGGGCGAACGAAAGGCCCAATATATTGAAGTGAGGAATTAAAGCAGCCATGAGCAGGACGTGACGATTCCCTCGGTGAGCCCAGCACAAAGGCGCTATGAGTCGGCTCTGCAATTATGGAAGCCACCCTGGATGGCGGAAAATGCCATGGGCTGTCCCTGCCTTCCTTTGAGGGATGACCGTGAAGTCTTTGACTGTTCCTACTTGACCAGCTGGGATGTGGACGGTACCACAAAAGTGAGAGTTTCTTAGGAATGCTAACCTGGTCAAAATTGCACTCAAAAAGTCGGATGTGTTGGCCTAAGGGTTTCAACCCAAGGGTGCCTAACTGGACACACCGCAATCACATCTGAAAAAACACTCCGGATGAACGCAACGAAGAAGAAGAAGAAGAAGAAGAAGAAGAAGAAGAAGAAGAAGAAGAAGAAGAAGAAGAAGAAGAAGAAGAAGAAGAATAGGAAGACAACGATGTAAATGAGATGATATCAAAATATGGATGGCAAAGAATGCATCGGTCTAGCATCACGACGAGAGACTTGCAGACAAACAGCGATGGTTGGTTTATGCAGTTATTATTATTATTATTATTATTATTATTATTATTATTATTATTATTATTATTATTATTGTTATTATTATGTGAGTTAGAACTATATAACCTTCATTACACAACACAGATATTTCCATTCGCGTCCCAACTTCTCCAATACCACACAGAACATTACACTAACACCAGTGAGGATTCACGTGTCTATATCAGATTCCTTAATGCTATACTTATTTCTAGAGTGGCTGGGTTTTCTAATGTACACATTTAGGGCGAACGGCCGTCTGTCCTACCTACACATTTAGATGGGCAACTGTTGAGGGATTTTAGATTGAGAACGTATGCACGGGGACCTCATTTTTCGAATTTACCATGCTCGATTAGGCGTCCATACAATATCCTAGGATCTGGGAAAGAGTAAACAAGTTCGAGTTCCTTAATGTGTAGAAACCCACGCCGTGATATCCGATCTACTGGAGTTAGAGGTGGACCTTTTAGACACTTCCCTCACAACCTTTCATGTGGAGATGACAAGTGATCTGACACCATTCTCGCAGTTTAGTGACATAGCTTTCTTCTCTCTCTCTCTCTCTCTCTCTCTCTCTCTCTCTCTCTCTCTCTCTCCCTCTCTCTCTCTCTCTCTCTCTCTCTGTTTTATCTAACCCTTTCTCTCTCTCTCTCTATCTGTTTTATCTAACCCTTTCTCTCTCTCTCTCTCTCTCTCTCTCTCTCTCTCTCTCTCTCTCTCACTCACACACACACACACACACACACATATATATATATATATATATATATATATATATATATATATATATATATATATATATATGTGTGTGTGTGTGTGTGTGTGGGTGGGGGAAGAGACAGAGTCAAAGAGAGAAGACAGACAGAGAGACAGACAGACAGACAGACAGACAGTCAGACAGACAGGAAGAAGAGTGTGTTGTTATTCAGCTGAGAGGACTCAACCATTGATACTTTCTGTCCCAGATATTTTTCACCGAAAACCATTTTCAAATGTATCTGCGTCAATGAGGCCACAGTCTGGCGTAGGAATAACAGAAACAAATAACGAAAATCAGATAATCTATGTTTCAGTTTCCGTACGTGGTGACGTAATAGCCAAGCTTACAGAAAATAGTCCAGCTGTTTCCTAACAAATGTGTTTTCCATCAAATGCAGAAACGACCTAAAGCCTGGTGTTTCGTGCACTATCTCTCAGTATATCGTCTCAGTTTAAGTACCCTTAGGGACAATCTTGTGACAGTCATTGTTCTCGTGCAAAGATCGTGCTAACATCAAGTTCAAGTGGGTATCCATAATCTCATCTGGGTCTAAACTTTCTTGATTTAGCAGGGTATTTCCCTCTAGAATTCTGGGAAGATTTAAGCTATATTTAGTACATTTCCTATGCAAACTTTCCCGATGTATTTATAGTTCTTAATTTCTCTTATTCAGCCAATCATAGTCACTAGCAGTACCATTTAGGGTACTTGGTGATGATTGACATGTGACTCACTGGTTTAGCAAGTATCATTCCCGCTCAATGAGATCCGTTTGCCTGGCCTTGAACGTCAAGTTTATACACGTATATTTAAATATAACCCCAAGGAATTATGTCTCTCAAAATTACACTAGTGAATCCCAAACTTCGTTTGTCTTGACTTTTCCTTCGAAATGAAAGTTTCCGTCCTCTATCGATATCGAAAATGTATTGATAAGAAAGGCTTCTAAAATCAACACATACGTTCACAGTCATGCTTTTGTAGATATTAATTAAATAAAGAATTCAACTATGCTTTATTTTATTTGGCCGGCTCTGTGGTGAAGTTGATAGCGAACTGCGCTAATAATGTCATGGGCACAGTCGGACGCCAGTTCGACGCTTGGGCTCGTAGCTTATCAAAGGGAGGGAAAGATTTGCCGCCTATTTCGTCCTTGCTCTCATGTCTACAAAATGTGACGATGCTATTACATCACTGACACATAGCTCGGAATTCCTTCCAGACACATTTATTATTATTATTATTATTATTATTATTATTTTCATTACTATTATTATTATTATTATTATTATTATTATTTTAAAATTTAAATACTCAATAAATACAAAAGAGATTGCACACAATACAGAGGCATCTCACTGTTGAGTCATACTGGGAAAATATTTTGCAAAATTCTTGAGAAAAGAACTACTATAGAACCCCAGCTAAGCGAAACACAACTTGGATTTAGGAAAAACAAAGAATGCACAGATGCCATGTTTGCTCTTAGACAACTTATACAAAAATCAATCGAATTCAGTGAAACACTACTTAGCCTTTGTCGACCAAAAAAAAAAAAAGGCATTCGATAGAGTAGATAGAAACAAGCTGTGGGAAATCCTTAAATTATATGGAGTGAGTACACATCTAACAAACTTATGTAGAAGCTTATACAACAACAGTGAATGCATAGTGAGAGCAACTGTAGGACACTCAGAACCCTCCACCATAAGATCCGGAATACGACAAGGTTGTGTCCTGTCCCCTCTTTTGTTTATAACAAATATAGACAACATATGTAAAGAAACCAGCCAAACAGAGACGGCAAGAACACTGCATGACGAGAACACAGAAGAAGAACCATCTGCAAATCTAGCCATTAGAGAACTCCTGTATGCGGACGACCAAGCACTAATAGCAAAATCAGAAGCTGAATTACAAGACCACGTGAATAGTCTAAACGAAATGTGTAGGGACCACAGCATGAAAATTAGCACAAGTAAAACAGAGGTTTTGACTATAAATAAAGAAGAAAAGGCAACAACGATTCACCTAAACGAACAGCACTTGAAACAAGTATATGATTGATTGATTGATTGATCTAGGAACCGACATCACAGCATTCGGGACATTCCCATAAGCGCTCCGTCCCCATTCTCAGCAACCAGCGAAGAGTTCCAACACTAATAGTTCCAGTAGCAATCTGATTATATGTCCGTCTCGCCTTTCCTCTGAGCGTCGAGCGTCGGCCAGATCCCCTCGTCACTCCTCACTGCCTCATTCTAACCAGACTATGGTGATCCATTTGCTCCTCCGAGGTGTACACGTGCTCCCACAAGGCCGCAACCACATCTGCCTTGTCATGCATCAATACTCCACCAAGTTCTGCCGAGCCAGCCAATCTGTCCGCCTGTTCATTCCCCAGCACACCGGCATGCCCAGGAGAAAAGATCCAGGTGATGCTTGCTACCCGTGACCTCCGAAGCGAAGCAAGCCACTCTGCACGAAGCTTGCCTGTTCTCACGCTTCTCAGCATGATTTCTGAGTCAGTTACAATCACAATATGTGTATGTATCGTGTTTTCTATCCAACGGAAAGCTGCACTGACCGCCTCCACCTCCATTCTTAAGCTAGATGTAGTGTCATCATACGCCAGGCTCTCCTGCACCAAACAAGTATATAGTTTCAAGTACCTAGGAAGTATAATATCATCAAATGGCAAATCAGAAGACGAGATCGAAAATAGATGCAATAAGGCAAACCAACTCATTGGACAAATCGCACCAATACTAAAGAACATGTATCAATAACTACTAAGAAAGCACTTTACAACACAATCTATCTACCAACTCTATGCTACCAATGCCAAACCTGGACGATGACAGAAAAAGAGAAAAGAAAAATCACAACAACAGAAATGAGATTCCTGAGAAGAATACTCAATGTATCAGAAAGAGATAAGATCAGAAATTAAGAAATCAGGACTAACGTGGGGGTTATAGCTGCACTAGATTTTATTAGAAGGCAGCACGTCAAATGGTTTGGCCATGCAAGTAGTAGGTTACCAACTAACAGTATACTACAGCAAGCAATGATGTACAGACGAGAGGGAAGCAGAGGAAGAAGCCAATCGCGTAAACGATGGACGCAGGGAATAACAGAGTCCATGGGAATATCGATACATGAAGCCCATAAGCGGGCGCTCTCCCGCTGTTTATACTTCACCTCGACACCGCAAGGTACAAGAGGAACATGAGATGATATAAACACATTTAAAAAATTTAGATACACGAAACTTTGATTCATTTACAAAATGTATCTTTGATTAGAACTACACAGTCATCATCATCATCATCATCATCATCATCATCATCATCATCATCATCATCATCATCATCATCATCATCATCATCATCATCATCATCATCATCATCATCATCAACAACAACATCAGCAGCAGCAACAGCAGCAGAAGCAGTAGCAATAGCTTAGTAAATCCGAAGACTGGTGTTAATATCATGCCTTTCCACCGTTCTCTTTCCTCATAAGTGTTTTTCGGTCCTGTGCAGTTTTAACCCGAATGTCCTTGCCTGCATGTGTAATCCAGCTTACGCCTAAACACCAAAGCCAGTGCGACATAATTACTTCTTGGTGTACTCCTTTCCTCCCTTTGACCTAGATTTTATCCCCACAGTGTATGTTCAATGGTGGTAGCCGCGGTAGCGTAATGGCCTGACGCTTGCCCCCTCGGTGCAGTGGTCATGGGTTCGAATTCTCATCGAGACGGACTTGTAACTACCACCTCGAGCTAGTACAGTGGTTCTCAACCTTTTTTGGCCCGTGCCACCCTTCACCATATTTTCAGAACGTCATCCCCCCCCCCCCCCTTCATACTTCCTTCATCTTCATACGTAAAAATGGAAGGTAAATTTAATAACATATACTAAAACAAGTCTAGACATCCACATAAAACATGGTTTGTGGGTCTACTTACTTTATAAAATGACTTTTAGAAGGATAATACGTACATAACTGTAAAGTATGAAGGGAAAAACAATATCAAGTAATCGGTTCTTGTATTAACGCGATCTTGAAATGGTCTTTATTCCCCCCTGGAAACCCTAAAATTCCCTCCTGGGGGGAATTCCCCACCGGTTGAGAACCACTGAGCTAGTACAACATGGGTACAATGAATGTCTTGGGAAGGGAAGGCTCGGAGATAAGGACATAAACACTCGGAACACGCCGATGAGCACTCCATCTCTCTCAGCATCAGCAAATATCCAAGTGTATGGATGCTGACTTCTGACCCAGACTCAATAAAAACAATAAGTAGCCCCTGGCACCCTGGCTGGATACACATCATATCTTAGTGTCACCAAGATACATGTTACTGTGCACACCCGAAATGGTTCAGTTCTGTGGGGTAGATCCTGATTTATACACTGGTACAGGATATTTGACACTCAGCGTGTCTGGGATTATTCAAAATTACCCAGTGAGGGCGTTTATATCTACGAATAAGACATATCTTAATTGCACCAGGATATAGAAGTAAAAAAACGACAACGTATTTTAAATTCGAGGACAGACAATAAAAACGCATATACATACCAGACTTGGGTCTCAGCCCACAAAACAAAATGCAGGGGAAATTCTGCGGGGGAAAAAAATGAAACAATATAATAAACACTAAGACAACTATCAATGAAATAAGCAGGTATACAACACAATAATCCGACGTTTCGATGATGTCACTACCTTTCTCAAGAACAAAAACAAACAAACAAATCACATAGATATAAGAAAATTTCATATTATTACACATTATTATATATATATATATATATATATATATATATATATATATATATATATATATATATATATATATATATATATATATATATATATATATATATATATATATATATATATATATACATAAAATACAATGTATGTCTCTCTGTATGTATGATATTTATGCGTTCGCGAACGATCCATCCGATTGAGATGAAATTTTCTACACGTGTTCTTCTCATTCCCTTGCTGCCAACTATAGTTTGTTAGTTTAAAAACATTGATTGAGCATAGCCTACGATGGGTGGCGTTGTGGTATTCTGTTGTGATGATTTGGTGTGTCCAGTGTGTGCCGCGTGGTTGCACACCCGATTCACACGCGTGATCCGGGACTGTTTCCGGATCCGGTCAGGGATATGCACTACTGACGAGCTCAAATGAGGGCGAAACTCGAGTATAGTGCTTCCATATTGACGTGGATAGGCCTTAGGTTCATACCGGGGTGCGATCGGCGTTACCAGTGGTGGGTTGTGCTCAATATTTAAGTTTAAAAACAGTTATTTACGTAATAAAATTTAATTTTGTAATTACGTTATAATTTATATATAGCGAGGGGACTTAACTTAAGAAAAGCTATATCAAGGGACATTTAATAGCATTGCTATATATGTTATTAAAATAATTGTTGCATATTTCTCAAATAGGTGGACCTTTTCTCTACAGTTATCTACAGGCATATGCGTTATAATATATAATGATAAAATCTTTAAGGCATTTTCAAAGTTTTCATAAAAATAATGCATCTATTTTAAATACGTGAAAATTTTCTAACTACCAAGAACGGGAGCAGGGGCCGAATATGAATTAAATGAGACACTCCCCGCCAGGGCCTGGGCGAAGCCGGGCTGGGTCGTCTTTTTATGGGAACGGGAACGGGAGCAGGGGCCGAATATGAATTAAATGAGATGCTCCCCGCCAGGAGCTGGTCGAAGCTGGGTCGGGTCGTCTAGTATTATATAATTAAAACACAACAAATGTAATAGAAAACGTTATGAAAGAGGGGTGAAGGACGAGTGCGTGACAACCGTGGATAGCAATAATGCGGAGAAGTTAAGTGTGAAATCGGGAATAATAGTTCTAGACATGGGCAGCGTCAGACATATGAAGAAGTTAGTTAGTTAGTTAGTTAGCTAGCTAGCTAGCTAGTTAGTTAGTTAGTTAGTTAGTTAGTTAGTTAGTTAGTTAGTTTAGTTAGTTAGTTAGTTAGTTAGTTTAGTTAGTTAGTTACTTAGTTAGTTAGTTAGTTTAGTTAGTTAGTTAGTTAGTTTAGTTAGTTAGTTAGTTAGTTAGTTAGTTAGCTAGCTAGCTAGTTAGTTAGTTAGTTAGTTAGGTAGTTAGTTAGTTTAGTTTAGTTAGTTAGTTAGTTAGTTAGTTAGCTAGTTAGCTAGCTAGCTAGCTAGTTACTTAGTTAGTTAGTTAATTTAGTTAGTTAGTTAGTTAGTTAGTTAGTTAGTTAGTTAGTTAGTTAGTTAGTTAGTCAGCAGATCATCCTCATTGCACATCTAACCATTCAGTCCATAAGTGCTCGAATCCCCTCCTCAGCAAACCCCTCAGCGTTTAGCGGCTCACGACACCAGTTCTGTGTTTCTTTATTACTCTTCTTTGGCTTCTTTCCAAGTGTTCTTGTTTGGCCACGCCTCTTTTAACTTGCTATTCTCGCCGCCTGACCATGGTTGTAGATTCCCAGTCATCGCTTGGTTCTCGTAAACGACAAACTGCCTGATCCATGGCCCTTCCACAGTAGCACTACTTGCAAGCCTGTCAGCCTGCTCATTCCCGTGTACACCCACATGCCCCGGCACGGAGATGAAACTAATCTTTGCCAGCCGAGACCGCTCCTGAGACGGCAGCCACTCTCTTCGGACCCAGCCCATCTCTACCCTCCTGAGCATACTCATTGAGTCACTAAGGATACATGCCCGATTGAATGTCTGTGTCTCGAGCCATGTTATTGCTTTACTTACTGCCATGACTTCCATTGTCAAGCTGCTTGTGGTCAAAGCAAAAGCACCAGACTCTTCCTTCACAATTTTCCCTCCGGCCTGAGCCGTAAAGGCCCATGAACTTCTCACTCCGCGGACGACAGACTAATCCGTGTAAATGACACCATCATCCTCTAAAGAATTCTCGAAGATCAGAGCCTGTACTTCCGCCTCCACAGCAGCTGGATTTTCTTGTCTGCATGTCTTGTCTAGTTGGATGCACATTGAAAAGGATGTACAGAATTCTGTTGGCACTTGTACTCACTCCTCGCCAAATTCTAAGTTCTCAAGTGAACACACCTGCTGAAAAATGTCTTCGGCTTGACCCATCCACGACTTTCCTCTTTTTAACCTGCTGCCCTTTACCTTCTTAATCTCGCTATGCAGTGGATGATGTGTGTTTACGTTGACTCTGAGATAGGCACGTGGTTGGCAAATTTGTATTATGTCCCTCATGGTAGAAAAGTCAAGAAGGTAGCGCATCGCCCTGCATGCTGTGTATCTTGTACATCTAAGAACAATGTGCATAGCTTCGTTCTGTATCCTTTCTATCCTTTCTATCTGCTTATGGCTGAGAGTCAGGATCACCATCGCATAGTCCAGAACAGAAAGGACCAGCCCCTCGTAAAGAAGACATAGATGGCACTGCTCACAGTTTGCCGCCGCCATTACCCGCATCGCAGCCAAACCCCGCTTCGACTTTGTTATCACCTAGTCTACGTGCTCAATATAAGCTAGGCTTGATAAAATCGTATGCCCAGGTAATTCATTGCCTGCGTTCTTTCCACCGTCTCCGAACCCAGATTTACAGTTGGCGTTGGGGTGTTGACAATATGGTTATTCAAAGAGAACCATGTCACTGTTGCCTTTGTTGGGTAGACCATTGCCCCAGCTTCAACACACCATGTGCTTGTGCGACTGAGTTCGATTTGTAGCTCCACAGCAACCTGATCTTTATCCTTGCCCTGATGATACACTAAAACATCGACTGCATACGACAATGTCCTCCCCAGTCCTATGATTTGCTCGCTGGTGAGTCTCACAGTGTAGGCGTTGAACAGAACCGGAGATAATGTGATGCCTGTGGTAGGCCAGGATATATTGTTGCTGATTATGTAGTCCAACTGCCACATCTGAAGACTACTTTCCGTTGGAAGAGGGCTGCAGCGATCCAACTAAGGAAGAAAGGACTTATTTTGAGTTCAAAAAGTTGTAGCATTAAAACATCCAATGGTACTCTGTTGTACGTTTCCTCAAGATCAATCGCTGCAGCAAATGTTTCAATGCCTGAGTGGAAACTTTCATAAACATCATGGGCAAAAACTGCTGCATTGGACCAGGTTTCTCTTTTTGGATGGTACCCTCCCAGGGTAGGTGGGAAAATACCGTGACTCTCTAGCTGGCTTGAAACTGTTCTGGCAATTAACTTCTCCAACAGCTTGCCTAATGTATTCTACATGGTTATTACTAAAACAGAGCGAGTCGAAACACTTCCACCTAGGCCAACTCTCTTGTGCAAACTAACGGTAACAAATTCTGTTTTGCATACAGTCGGGGATTTGTCCTTGTGACGTCATTCGATGTAACCACCAGGTTGCCTCCCTGTCGGGACTATTTTCCCGTACATCAAAAGTCCCTCCCGCTTGTGATCTATAGAATTAATTTCTCCTGTCAACAACAGATGTCCCCAGGGGCAGACAATCCGTCCCTAACTTCACAATAATAGTTATTCCCCCTTCTACTCCGAATACAACAGGCTTTTTCTCTCCACAACTACATCAAACAATGCCGACAAATTTCTCGTTCCTAGGGAACTCTCAAAGACTTGTAGTTTACTTTGATCCGACTTGAGTTTTTCTCCACTAGTAACAAACAATTGCAGCTGTGAATACAGACTGGTTCTCTGTTAGTTTATCATCTTATCGTTAACGACAGTGGGTTCGTGACAGTCCTAAACATGTGACTGGCCTAGCAAGCCGGCGGGGTATCTTCATACTGCTCGTAGAAACACTAAGAAGTATAAACGGAATGACCCTAATGGATATAGACCCGGCAATGTTAATGAACTTTGAGATAGATCAGCGATTCAAAAAATAGGCACAATGCGGTTTTAATAGTCTACAAGGAGGCAACTAAGAAACTTCTATAAATAGATAAGTGCAATCAGAACCAGAGGAGAACCCTTTTAACCAACTGAAATAATTAACAACGAAAATGGAGAACCAATAAGTGAACAAAAACAAATCCTAATAAGATGGAAACAGTACTTCGAACTACTTCTCAACATCCCATCAGATGTCACAGGAATTCAAGAAACCTATACAGATGTCACCGAAGAACTAGAAATAGACATACTGAAAGAAGAAATAATAGAAGCCATCAGATTAGCCCCATTGAACAAATCACCAGGACAAGATGAAATACCAAATGAACTAATTAAAGCAGCAAGAGACGTAGGAACAGCATGGCTACATATACTATTCAACCACGTTTGGGTAGAACAACAGACACCACGAGACTGGGGAAACGCCATAATTATCCCAATTTGGAAAAACAAAGACAGCAAAAGAGGCTGCACACAATACAGAGGCATTTCACTGTTGAGTCATACTGGGAAAATATTTTGCAACATTCTCGAAAAAAGATTAAGAACTATTATAAAACCCCAGCTAAGCGAAACACAACTTGATTTAGGAAAACCAAAGATGCACAGATGTCATTTTTGCTCTTAGACAACTTATAGAAAAATCAATCGAATTCAATGAAACACTTTACTTAGGCTTTGTCGACCAAGAAAAGTAGATAGGAACAAGTTGTGAGAAATCCTTAAACAATATGGAGTGAATACACATCTAAAAAAAACTATGTAGAAGTTTATACAACAACAGTGAATGCATAGTGAGAGCAGCTGGATGACACTCAGAACCCTTTACCATAAGATCTGGAGTACGACAAGGTTGTGTCCTGTCCCCTCTCTTGTTTATAGCATATATAGACAACATATGTAAAGAAACCAGCCAAACAGAGACCGCAAGAACACCGCATAAAGAGAACACAGAAGAAGAACCATCTGCAAATCTAACCATTAGAGAACTCTTGTTTTGTAGACGACCAAGCACTAATAGCAAAATCAGAAGCTGAATTAAAAGACCACATGAATAGTCTAAACGAAATGTGTAGGGAACATAATGTCGTATAGCACTTAAGAAGGAGTGAAGGAATTATAATGGAGAAAGAATCTATAGAGTAAACATCGAACCAACAGTTAGAAAAAATCGCCAAGTGACGTGAGAAGGTAGAAAATGAGCACAAGTAAAACAGAGGTATTGCCGGTCTCCCTGGCCGAGGAGTTTGCAGCTTTCTCCCTAGCCCCGAATACTCTCGTGGTTGACGTGAGCGTATGAGAATTGGAAGCGGTTCGAGTCGCGCCAGTGACTTATGAGAGTATGGAGCCGGTCGCTCAGAAAGTCGTGGCGTGCTAATGAGCGTAATCTAGCCTAGGAATCAACATCCAGCTGAAAGATGCTGGTGTTGACCGCAATATCCTGAAACAGTATGGAAACGCGAAAAAACAACCACCACAACAACAATAACAGAGGTATTGAATATAACTAAAGAAGAAAAAACAACAACGATTCACCTAAACAAACATCCCTTGAAACAAGTAAAGAGTTTCAAGTACCTAGGAAGTATTATTATCATCAAATGGCAAATCAGAAGACGAGATCGAAAATAGATGCATACGACAAACCAACTCATTGGACAAATGGCACCAATACTAAAGAACAAACACGTATCAATAACTACTTAGAAAGCACTTTACAACACAATCTTCCTACCAACTCTATGTTACCAATGCCAAACGTGGACAATGACAGAAAAATAGAAAAGAAACATCACAACAATAGAAATGAGATTCCTGAGAAGAATACTCAATGTATCAGAAAGAGATAAGATCAGAAATGACGAAATCAGGACTAAAGTGGGGGTTATAGTTGCGCTAGATTTTATTAGAAGGCAGCAAGTCAAATGGTTTGGCCATGCAAGTAGGTTACCAGCTAACAATACACGACAACAAGCAATGATGTACAGACCAGAGGGAACAGAGGAAGAGGCCGACCACGTAAACGATGGACGCAGGGAATAACAGAGTCCACAGGAATATGGATACATGAAGCCCATAAGCGGGCACTCTCCCGCTCTTTATACTTCACCTAGATGAGATTATATATATATATACACACACTCCACGACATACAACTTCCTCTTCCCCACTCTGTCAACATCAGAATGTTGTGCTTTATCTCATCTACACCTCTGCAGGTACAGGAGGTTCCGTGGTTGTCTGGCGCAAAGATGTGCACACCAAGGAGGGCATTTTTCACCACAACAACTCTATTCATTATTCTCGTTTGACTGACTGAATGGCACCTTGCCGTCTAAGACAGACGGTAGTTTTTAAGGTAGTGTGTTACATTGTGCTTTTAAAAGGGTTAAACTACAACCCATGGCGGTAGCGTATGTGACTGGAAAGAACAACTCGCGCAGTAAATATTCGTCCACAATTCCACCATCACACATCATCTGACGTCTCATATGCTCAGTGTCTGACCTATCTGCAATCATTTTGTCTTTTGTCTTTATTCGATTCCTAACCTTTTCCCTCCATGCAACGCAATCAGCATCGACTTGCTCCCAGGATACAATATCAATGCCTGTATCATTCATGTTCCGATTACACACAATTTTGTACCGTAGTAGAGGCCAACCCCGAGATCTCTTACCCCTGGTAAAGATGTCCGATGCTATTATACCATCGTCCTTCCTACTAATGTGTCCTTTCCATCTACGTCTATGAAAACTGGGCATTGAATAAATCGTTACACCACACTATCTTTCCAATAGGTCAGTAGTGCAGATCTTATCTTGCCACCGAATGCCAAGTATTCTTCTCGGACACCGCTTGTGAAAGATGGTTAAAGGTTTCTCTTGGTGTGAGTAAGTTGACCAGGTGTCACTGCCATACAATGTGTACTAAGGACACAGACATGACAGACCAGCAATTTTGTTTTGGCAGTAAACTTCCGCTTCTTATAGACTTTCTTGTTAACCTGTTCATTGTTGCTGTTGCCTTACCAATCCTGCTGCAGATTTCCTCATCTACAGGTACTTTATTATTTACCTCTGATATATCTGCTCCTAAATATGTGAAATGGTCAACAATCTCCAGCTCTGCGTCGTTAATAAAGATTAAATTTCGATATTGCAAGGGACTGGGAACTGACTGTGGATCTAAAGGGCCGTGGCAAATACCCTGAGGTGATCCGAAAGTTTTGCTTGTGACCTGACATCGTACTTAGCTCCTCGTCAGCCAAGCAGCTAACGCTGATTGAGGAGGATGTGGTCACGAGTCTCAACCTGGAGGAGTACACCGTTGAGGTAGCCGCCAGATGTCCAGTCTCCCACTCCGTGTTTGATGTGCTGAAGCGAATGCGCATTAAAGGACAAGCAAGAACTCGGGCCCAGAAACAATTGTGTGAGGCAGCCGAAAAGACCTCGTGCTGGCTATGGAATTGTCGGAACCTAAAGTGAGATGAGTCTCGGAACTACAGTCTGTTTACTTTTGTCTGCCCCAATATAAAATTCCATATCTCAGTAACCAACTGATGGAAAATGATGAGATTTAGCATATAACCTAATCATTATGTCCACCCAAAAAAAAAAAAAAAAAAATTGTTCTGGAGATTGTACAGCAGATTTCAATGTCTGTTTATATGCGGTATATAATTTGTACACATATTTTTATCAAGAAGCTGATCGCAGGAAATTGTTTCATATTCTATTACAAATCCCGAGAAAAGAACAGTGCCATGGACCGATATGAGGGATACAGCGGGAAACGGACAGAGTAAGAACAGGGTTACAAGAGAAGTCGGTGGAGCAACAGATGATGATGAAGAAAGGGAAGTGACTCCAATGAGTTGCGTATCACGTGACATTAGTTGTGTGGCACACGAGACAGACGGCAAGACCGGGTCAGTCTTGCCAGGGTCTTTGGACACGACGGTTGTGAAAAGCGAGTGCAGAAGAAAAGCGATATCAATTCAGCACACGCCGATGTCAAGCCAAGATCGAGCCAAGCCGTAAGTTGGTAGTGAACGTTAGATAGAGTGTTTTAGAATCATCGCATGTCAGCCCACACCTGTTGGTAATGAGTGTATAACGGCGGCGATGACTTTAGAGAATAAACACTGACTACAATGGCGAGGACATTGGTTTGTTTGATATTCTCCGTTGTGACCTGTTCCTACTTACAACTGTCCTTGTGGCTGAATAGACGAGCCGGTAATCAGCTACTTGGCAAGTGGGAGGCTCGAAAATAATAAAACAGGAGCACCGAAAATAAGAGTTACCTTCAAGAAAATTCGGTAACATTCAGACAAAGAACAAGGAAGGTCACCATGAACGCCATTTGCAATTTTGAATGAAGGTGTCAACAAACAAGTTCAGCTATCAAAGCGTGGTGTGAATATTGCTTTATAATACAAACATTTAAGCCACAACGCTGAACACAACAAATGAAATATTAATTTTCATAAATATTGACCCTGGCTGAGAAAACGTTAGAGTTATAATCTCCGAATAAACTCTTAAATACATGCACGAGTGTCAAGAACTAAGTGTCAATAAGTCTAGAAAGAAAGACTCATGAATTACCGGGAGACATTCAACAATCGAAAAGAAAACAGAGTCAAGAAAGTGAACACACAATTACGAAGACGGCACATGATCAGTTGTTTAAAGTGCTAACAGACAGTCCTGTCAACAGTTACAACGCATTATATAAGAGAATATATCAGAACAACGATGATGGCTGAATTTTAACTGAAATCTCGCAACTACAATTACATAGGTAGTAAGGAGTGCGACAATCGAGTCGAGTTTGGGGGACAATCAAAGTTTCATTCAAATTCTTCAAGATGACAAAGATGATCATAACTACAGGTGGAAGAAGGGTAGAAACCATCTAGCAATCATATACCAAGTTATTTTCATCTGGATTCAAGAATCAGACTTTTTCTAAGACATTTTTCCAGAATTCAACTTTAGTCTCCAACCAACATGGAACAGTTTAAACAACCGAAATCAACATATCGATTCATTCCAGAACAATAACACGACAGCACCACAGTGCATCTACATAATATTAAAGAACCGCACCACAGCAGCAGCAACAAGGCATCAGGCGAGTGAAATTGTCTGACTGTTGTTGTATCATTTTGTGCGGCTGATTAGAGTGGATATTTGGTTATTTTCTCCACAGGGTTTTGTCATTTTTCTCCATTACATGTGTTGAGCTTGCATCAAGCAAGAATATTGAGATAATTTATGAATTAATTCAAGATCTCAATAAGAATTTTCAGTGACCAAAAACAAGATCCACGAGCATCACACATATGTTCTGAGTGTTCCAGTGCTGATAAATTAAGATAGTATACTTCAGATAGACACTCATAGTATACATCACCTATCTTTTCTGGTGTAATATTTAAAACCGTGTGACACCACGATGACGTTACATAAGGGTTACTTCTAGTTGTGAGTATCATTGAATAACGTCACAAAGATCAACTCTAAATAATCACACCATCAGTCACCACATAACCAAAGACAGCATATGCTAGATACTATTGATACCTTGAACTACTAATACATCATATTCTTGGCAAAGTAGTTGGGCATATTCAATACAAGACTACATAAGAAAATTCTGTTACAGTGGAATTACATTATTAACATTTGGACAAAACAAACTCATAAAAGTTCAAAACCAGATAAAAGAAAACAAAGAAAAAACTAAAAAACCTAGAGAATCAGAAAATAAATAAAGGATTGGAAGACTATCTGGCGAAAAATACAAAACCAATACTGACAAGAAGAGAAAAGTATCGATCACACAAGACAATAACATCAAACCAACAAAATGTCATCTTTGTCGTAGCTTTGGTCACTACGCAAAATTTTTTAGACTGAAGCAAATAACCACAACAGACACACTAAATGAAAAGAACATAACAAGACCTAAAGATATGAATCAGAAATACGACAAAAATATAACAATACAAAACGTAAAAACAGCAAAGATCGATAACGGAAGTCTAAGATTCCAAAAGGCATTTGTCAACGGAATAATAACTACATGCCTACGAAATTCCGCAACATCGCTAGTCGGGGTAAAACAACAACTAGTTAAGACCGAAGACTACACAGGAGAAGAAATTAAGTGTCGAACTTTCGGTGGAAACATCGAAACGTATGACATAGCATGGATCACAATCAATAGCCGATATTATACAGGCAGAATAAAAGCAGCGGTACTACCGGACCCGTGCGCTGGACTAATCATAGGCAACATACCACACGTAAAAGATACAGTAGTGAATGCCGTGACCAGAGCACAAATATCCAAAGGAAATAATGAAGGTATCGAACTCACTCGACAAGCGACTCCAGCCGCCAAACCTAAAACAAACGAGAATAATGACCAGCAAAAAGCGACCCAACCATACTCAAGTAACGACGATGACAGTCCAGACACAGATAACTTACTTAAACGGCTAACAGATACAAACATAGACGGGAAGTCACTATCCGTCCGAGAGGAATTAAGCAAGGAAGAAGACAAAGTAACCTTCGCAATAGAAAAGGTTAGTAAATTGAATCTATCAATTAGTAAAAGCACAGTAACATTAAAACAAAGCAGAAGTCCATATCTAAAATAGAAAACAATCAAGTGTGGAAATACAAAAACAGAAAAAGCACAAAACGGAGTTACATGTGCTACACAAAAATATCTCCCAGATTCAGGGGATAAATCTACCTCACCTTCTGAGGAAGAAGATCTACCTCAGCCAGTAAAATCAAAATATAAGGTGACACCCCGACAAAATGATACAATCGACTACACTGTATCAGGGTGGCAAGAGAAGACCCCACCAAAAATACCTAATACAAGCTACACCAAAACTGACAAACCAAGAGAAACCGAGACAAAGTCAGTGATATCTAAAGCAGAGATAGATACAAGAATACAAAAAATGAAAATAACAAACTGGGAAAGATACTGGAAAGGTATAGGCTTAACAAAAGATGAAATAGAACACAAAAGACAAAAATTAGATAAATATGACATCAAAATATAACGACAAAAGACACATTGAACTGCACAGAAACAGCCTACCATCTACACAGGTCAATAGCAGTTCAATGAAATGACAACAGTTATCTTATCCCATTATAAAACTGTGATAATAATTAAATTAACTTTCACTAATATTATATAAATATCTTATTGTTTTAATTAGTTTGTTTAGGATACAGAAAACAAACAGCACTACCACACACATTGAGAACACAGTAGAATCACAATATAAGGATATCACCTTGTTAATAAATAACAAAAGAAACATCTCTTTACACATACATTCAACAGTCAAGTTACTTACCACCTCAACCTATCTTGTTATGCACCTAGACACATACATATACAACTAAAGACATTACTATTCACTACATACATACTCCACACTACATCTTATATATAAAAGGCAATCTCCGTATGTATGTATGTCCTTTATGCGTTCGCGAACGGTCCATCCGATTGAGATGAAATTTTCTACACGTCTTCTTATCATTCCCGCGCTGCCAACTGTGATATGTTTAGTGTGAAATCGGCTGCTTACTTAATATTATTTAATATTTCATTTTTTTATTATAATTTCTATATTGCGAAGGGATTTAACTCTATAAAAGTTATTTCAAGGGGCATAACTTTTAATAACTGTTCTGTATAGCTTATAGTCATATTGTTGCATCGTTTTCAAAGATTTATAAACTCTTTTTCTATAGTTATGTACCGGCATATGAGTTGTAATAAATAATGATATAATCTTTAAGGCATTTTCAAAGTTTTCATAAAAATAATGCACAATGCATAACATTGTAACTCATCTTTTTATGCTTAAAGAGTTACCTACAGTCATGTCGGTGATTAAAAACAGTTCTCATTAAGGGACGCAGAGGTGTTTCAAAGGCACCAGGGCCGGGTTATATACTGGCCAAGACCTATTGACGCATCCTGTTCGAGCGTCCTGGGCAACAGGTCCCTTCGGGGTCCTGGCTAAAGTCAGTAGGATCGCCGATTCCTCCTAAATCGGAGAGTGTCTGCCTGTACGGCGAGGAACCACCAGTCTGCACACCAATAAGCCAGACATGGGACAACAGATACTCACGCAAAACTCAGGTCCTGTATGACATCACACTGACGTTGGACAACAGGATGCCTTCATCCGACATACAGGACTTCGCGTTGGAACTCAAGCCAACGAACACAAGCAAGCAAGCAGTTCTCATTAAAAATAATGGATAATGTGTGGAAAGACATTCTTTTAAGTAACTTTTTTTTTGTTGTATGAATTTAATGAGACCCTCCCCACCAGGAGCTGGGCAAAACCACGCCGGGTCAGATAAATAGACAGACCCACCTTTTCGCTGCAGTTATCTACAGGCATATGCGTTATAATCCTCCTCCTCCTCCTCTCCCCTCTTCTTCCTCCTCCTCCTACCCTCTTCCCCTCCCCAACCTCCCTCTCCCTCCTCCATCCTCCTCCTCCCCCTTTCTACTCCTCCTCCCTCCTCCTCCCTCTTCCTCCTCCTTCCTCCTCCTCCTCCCTCTTCCTCCTCCTACCTCCTCGCCCTCCTCCCTCCTCCTAATCACTCCTATTCCTTCCTCCTCCCTTCTCCTCCTCTCTCCTCCTCCTCCCTCCTCCTCCTCCTACGTTCTCCCCCTCATCTTCTCCTCCTCCTCCTTCTCCTCCTCCCTCCTCCTTCTCCCTCCTCCTCCCTGTCCTCCTCCTACCTCCTTCCTCCTCCTCCCTCTCCTCCTCATCCCTCCTCCTCATCCCTCCTCCTCCCTTCTCCTCCTCCCTCTTCCTCCTCCCTCTACCTCCTCCTCCCTCCTCCTCCCTCCACATCCCTCCTCCTCCCTCTTCCTCCTCCTCCCTCCTCATTCTCCCTCCTCCTCCTCCCTCCTCCTTCTCCCTCCGCCTCCTCCCTCAGCCTCCTCTCTCCTCCTCCTCCCTCCTCCTATTCCATCTCCCTCCTCCTCCCCTTCCTCCTCCTGCGTTCTTCTCCTGCCTCCTTCTCCTTCATCCTCCCTCTTCCTCCTCCCTACTCCTCCTCCCCCTCCTCCTCCCTCCTCCTCCTTCCTCTTCCTTCCTCCTCCCTCCTCCTCCTCTCTCCTCCTCTCTCCTCCTTCTAATCCCTCCTCCTCCTTCCTATTCCTCCCTTCTCCTCCTCCTCCCTCCTCTTCCCTCCTCCTCCTCTCTCCGCCTATCTCTTCCTCCCTCCTCCTCCCTCTTCCTCCTCCTCGCCCTCCTCCTAATCACTCCTCTTCCTTCCTCCTCCCTTCTCCTCCTCTCTCCTCCTCCTCTCTCCTCCTCAATCCTCCTCTTCCCTCCTCCTCCCCCTCCCCCTCCTCCCTCCACCTCCTCCCTCTTCCTCCCTCCTCCTCCCTCCTCCTCCCTCCTCCTCCCTCCTCCTTCTTTTCTCTCCTCCTCCCTCCTCCTCCCTCTACCTCCTCCCTCCTCCTCCCTCCACATCCCTCCTCCCTCTTCCTCCTCCTCATCCTCCCTCCTCCATCTCCCCCTCCTTCTCCTCCCTCCTCCTTCTCCCTCTTCCTCCTCTCTCTTCCTCCTCCCTTCTCCTTCTCCCTCCGCCTCCTCCCTCCTCCTCCTCTCTCCTCTTCCTCCCTCCTCCTCCCTCCTCCTCCCTCTCCCGCTACTCCATCTCCCGCCTCCTCCCTCTCCCTCCTCCTCCCTCCTCCTCCCTCCTCCTCCCTCCTCCTCCTCCGCCTCCTCCTCCTGCGTTCTCCTCCTCCCTCTCCTTCTCCCTCTTCCTCCTCCCTCCTCTTCCCCCTCCTCCCTCCTCTTCCCCCTCCTCCCTCCTCCTCCCCCTCCTCCCTCCTCCTCCCTCTTCCTCCTCATCGCCTCTCCTCCCCTCCTCCCTCCTCCTCCCTCCTCCTTCCTCCTTCCTCCTTCTCACTCCGTCTCCTCCCTCCTCATCCTTCCTCCTCCCTCTTCCTCCCTCCTCCTCCTCCCTCCACCTCCCTCCCCCTCCTCCCTCTTCCTCCTCCTCCCTCCTCCTCCTCCCTCCTCCTTCTTCCTCCTCCTTCTCCCTCTTCCTCCTCCCTTCTCCTCCTCCTTCTCCCTCTGCCTCATCGCTCCTCCTCCTCCTCCCTCCTCCTCCTCCCTCCTCCTCCTCCTCCCCTCTCCTCCTCCTCCCTCCTTCTTCCTCCTCCTCCCTTCTCCGCCTATCTCTTCCTCCCTCCTCCTCCCTCTTCCTCCTCCTCGCCCTCCTCCTAATCACTCCTCTTCCTTCCTCCTCCCTTCTCCTCCTCTCTCCTCCTCCTCTCTCCTCCTCAATCCTCCTCTTCCCTCCTCCTCCCCCTCCCCCTCCTCCCTCCACCTCCTCCCTCTTCCTCCCTCCTCCTCCCTCCTCCTCCCTCCTCCTCCCTCCTCCTTCTTTTCTCTCCTCCTCCCTCCTCCTCCCTCTACCTCCTCCCTCCTCCTCCCTCCACATCCCTCCTCCCTCTTCCTCCTCCTCATCCTCCCTCCTCCATCTCCCCCTCCTTCTCCTCCCTCCTCCTTCTCCCTCTTCCTCCTCTCTCTTCCTCCTCCCTTCTCCTTCTCCCTCCGCCTCCTCCCTCCTCCTCCTCTCTCCTCTTCCTCCCTCCTCCTCCCTCCTCCTCCCTCTCCCGCTACTCCATCTCCCGCCTCCTCCCTCTCCCTCCTCCTCCCTCCTCCTCCCTCCTCCTCCCTCCTCCTCCTCCGCCTCCTCCTCCTGCGTTCTCCTCCTCCCTCTCCTTCTCCCTCTTCCTCCTCCCTCCTCTTCCCCCTCCTCCCTCCTCTTCCCCCTCCTCCCTCCTCCTCCCCCTCCTCCCTCCTCCTCCCTCTTCCTCCTCATCGCCTCTCCTCCCCTCCTCCCTCCTCCTCCCTCCTCCTTCCTCCTTCCTCCTTCTCACTCCGTCTCCTCCCTCCTCATCCTTCCTCCTCCCTCTTCCTCCCTCCTCCTCCTCCCTCCACCTCCCTCCCCCTCCTCCCTCTTCCTCCTCCTCCCTCCTCCTCCTCCCTCCTCCTTCTTCCTCCTCCTTCTCCCTCTTCCTCCTCCCTTCTCCTCCTCCTTCTCCCTCTGCCTCATCGCTCCTCCTCCTCCTCCCTCCTCCTCCTCCCTCCTCCTCCTCCTCCCCTCTCCTCCTCCTCCCTCCTTCTTCCTCCTCCTCCCTTCTCCTCCTCCCTCCTTCTCCCTCCTCCTCCCTCTTCCTCCTCCCCCTCCTCCTCCCTCCTCCTCCTCCCTCTTCCTCCTCCTACCTCCTCCTCCCCCTCCTCCTCCCTCCTCCTCCTCCCTCTTCCTCCTCCTACCTCCTCCTCCCTCCTCCTACTCCCTCCCCTACCTCCTCCCTCCTCCTCCCTCCTCCTCCTCCCTCCTCCCTCCGCCTCCTCCCTCCGCCAAATATGAATTAAATTATATGCTCCCCACCAGTGACTGGGCGAAGCCGGGCCGGGTCGTCTTATTTGGAAACGGGAATGGGAGCAGGGGCCGAATATGAATTAAATGAGACGCTCCATTTACCCAAGTTAATTGTTGGGGGAAGATGTAAAGATCTTTCAAGTGCTCTTTCTAATAATAGACAGACAGACAGACAGTAGATAGTCGGGAACGGGAACGGGAGCTTATATGACTACTTATATGAATTAAATGATATGCTCCCCACCAGGGGCTGGGCGAAGCCGGGCTGGGTCAGACAAACAGACAGACAGACAGACAGACAGACAGACAGACAGACAGACAGACAGACAGACAGACAGACAGACAGACAGTCGGGAACGGGAACTTATATGCCTACTTATATGAATTAAATGAGATGCTCCCCATTAGGGTCTGGGCGAAGCCGGGCCGGGTCAGCTAGTACACAATAAATACAACAATTTTTTTTAAACTTCAGTACATAAGAAAGATACTATACGGTAATGAGATAATTTAAAACAAGTGTAGGCAGAGTACATTAAGGGTAACAAGGAGACACAGTTATCCAAATATTACTTAAAACTCTGAACTGCCGTATAGAATGAGTACAGATACCAGCAGTCAATTTGACATTGTACTTAATTAGTGAGAGTCAGATATGTACATATTTTTTTCTATTTTTATTAATTACCAGAATGCACAGAAGATGAATGAAAGAGTTGGAGAACCGTGCAAGCACCACCGTAAATCCATCCATATACCTGGAAAAGATACCATTCCTGGTCTACAATCCTAGGGCGCCAAACCAACATAAACCAGCTAGCTGAAAAGACCAGCCGAGGTTAAACAAGGACGACAAACCACACCCAGGGTTAGATAACTGAGTGATAGTAGGTTTATTGACGGGTAATATGAATTCATCTGTCATGCTGCATATTCCATCAGTTAAATGTAAATTATCACATTATATATTCCATCGATCAGGTGTAAATTATCACATTGCATATTCCATCAATCAGGTATAAACTATCATATCGCATATTCCATCAATCACATGTAAATTATCACATTACATACTCCATCGATCAGATGTAAATTATCATATTCCATCTATCACATGTAAGTTATCAGATTGAATGTTTGATTCATTATAAGTAAGCTATCAGCCAATACAGGTATAACAGCCAAGTTTCAGATACCAAGTGAGAGAAACCTACGGTATCGAAAATAGAACATACTATAGCTGAGAATTGAGAATATTACAACAGACGACAACAATATCAAGCACAAGTACAACGAGAGCACTGATGTCATCAAAGACCTAATGATATCGACACAAACTACTGTGATTAGGTCCAAGGTAACGGCAAGCCATCATAGACCATGGTATAATCACCGAGAAACAAATCATCCCACATATTACAATGATGATAACAAGATATCGTTGTGCCATTGTGATATATAATTTTTCATACACATTATTATTCATGTTAAAATTTTCTTACATATGCAGAGTGTGGGAATGCTTAATAATTGATCTTTTGCAGCAAGAACACAAGACGAGAGAAACACCAACCAAGACTAAGCAAGAGACACAAATCATATAGTATAACAACGGTGGCAACAAGAATAACATTAAAAGACACGGTCAACATACACATGTGCAACAAATGACACGAGTGAATGGTAGTAGTTAATTTTAATATTGATACTACAACATATAAACACATTGATAATGTAAATCAATGTCACATTTTTAATTTGCTGTCAGTGTATAATATTGCATGAATATCTCATATATGTCAATGAAATGTATTGATGATAATTTTATTCATTGATTGACATATTCCATAATAGAGATGACCATGCATACAAATGTACATATATATTAAGGTACATCTCCATTGTCCAACACTGAACGTGTCTAGTATACCAACATAAGGCTAAAAGACGGCATTGGACCAGCATGAAGAATGCAAGTAACAGAAAGCGGTTCAACATCGACCAACAGAGAAGATAAAAGATCAAAGTATTATAAACTTTGACAGACAAAAAGATATTGATAAATGAGTCTACAGTATACATCTATATCGGCAATAAGATGAACTTGCGGTTATAATACGAAAAGACATCTTTCACGAAGAAGAAGTAATCACCCTAGACAACTGAAATATAAGTAGACCGCAAGCAGACAAAGGCTTATGCAATGACCCCATCAATGAGTATTAAATTATTACGTCACATGGGAAACCCAAATGACAACCGAGAAATACAGCGGTACACAAGTCATGTACACATTGCTCATGTTCCACAAAACCATATATAAATAATAATATAGATGGTAATGGTACCTATTAACCACGCATGTCCCCTCATTCGGACGTAATGGTCTTGATAGGTTTGAGGTTGCTTGTCTTTAGGGCAAATGAGGGACTACTATGGGGAGGCCACGGGACCTTATGAAGCTCATAGTATGTTAGACTAACCCCCCCCCCCCCATAGGTTGGCTACACGTCGTCTGCGCGGAAAGTAGGTTGATAGGGCGTGCCTGAACATAATAATAATTTTCTTTTCATTTTCTGCAGTGGTTAATATAATGCCATGCTATCATATTATCAGACATAATAGGGTTGTAGAAGGACGACAATATAGTATAGAGTAATAACCTGACTACTCATATCGCTTCATGTCATGGGATTAAAAAAACCAAATAGACTGTGAAAATGGCTACACCATTTTCAAAAATGGGGGGGGGGGCATAATGCCATGGACCGATATGAGGGATACAGCGGGAAACGGACAGAGTAAGAACAGGGTTACAAGAGAAGTCGGTAGAGCAACAGATGATGATGAAGAAAGGGAAGTGACTCCAATGAGTTGCGTATCACGTGACATTAGTTGTGTGGCACACGAGACAGACGGCAAGACCGGGTCAGTCTTGCCAGGGTCTTTGGACACGACGGTTGTGAAAAGCGAGTGCAGAAGAAAAGCGACATCAATTCAGCACACGCCGATGTCAAGCCAAGGTCGAGCCAAGCCGTAAGTTGGTAGTGAACGTTAGATAGAGTGTTTTAGAATCATCGCATGTCAGCCCACACCTGTTGGTAATGAGTGTATAACGGCGGCGATGACTTTAGAGAATAAACACTGACTACAATGGCGAGGACATTGGTTTGTTTGATATTCTCCGTTGTGACCTGTTCCTGCTTACAACTGTCCTTGTGGCTGAATAGACGAGCCGGTAATCAGCTACTTGGCAAACAGTGCATGCATTGGGTTTGAGTAAACGGTCATTTCGTCGATTGGTGCCGGAATCTGGAATGAAACCATCACGCAATAAGCAAAGGGTAAGTAGAAAGCAATTGTAGACAGCTTTGACAATGATCTCTTAAGGCGAGCTATTATTAAAATGCTGGATACCAAAGAAACAGTGACTGTAAGAAAACTTAGGGTTTGGTTGAGAAAGAACAATGACATTGTGCTATCCAAGACAACTTTGTAGAACATTATAAGGACATTAGGCTTCACGTTTAGAAAGTACAATTTAGGTAGAAATATCATTTGTGAGCAACTGCATTTAGGAGCCATGAGAAGCAAATATCTACGTGAAATAAGGGAAATACGCAAAGACAATTATGACACAGAGTATTTGGATGAAGCCTGGATCAATGCGCACCACACAAGTGAAAACGAATGGCAATCAGTGGATGGAAAGATAAAGCGATATGTGCCCAGTAGCATACGACAGCATTTGGTCATAGTCCATGCTGGTAGTACGCATTATGGCTTACAACAGAATGCTGGACTCGTGTTCGTATCAAAGCATGCAGACAATAGGGATTATCATAATAAGATGAATGGTAACGTATTTAGAGATTGGCTCGAGAATACGGTACTTCCATCCTTAGATAGACCGTCTTGTCTAATTATTGACAATGCATCATATCACAATGTTGTTGCCCAAGAAGACAAAATACCTACACAAAGGGAACAATAAAGATATGGCTCCGAATGGAAAACATACCATTTCCAGAAACGCATTTCAAGCTAGAATTGTTGTTCCTTTTAAAACAGACGCCAAAACGCAAGAAATATCAAATCGACAAGTTGATAGAAGAGCATCGGCAGGGTTGCTAGAGACTTCCGCCGTACCATTCTCATTTTAACCCTATAGAACTTGTATGGGCTAAAATTAAAGGACAGGTGGCTGCTGACAATACTATCTTTAAATTGACAGACGTCAAGATACTAACTCAGTCCACGCTATTAAATATTGATAAAAGTTAGTGGAAAAAATGTGAGGACCATGTGTTGAAAGAAGAAGATGACTATCGGAGAAAGGATGGATTGAATTTTATGCAACCGAGAACAGTCATCAACCTACTGGAATCGTGCGACACAGAGTAAGGTCTGGGCAGATCGCAAACATGCACACCTACTCAGATATATTTGCTCTAACTATTCAGAAGAAGAATTGTAGGCCCTTAACATGACAGCATCGGCACAAACAATACAACTTGTCAATGGCATCAGTTTGTATTCCACAATGATGAATTTTCAATTCCGTAAGCTCTCAACGGTGACAAACAATTCGCATTGAAAAAAAAAAAGCTTTAAACGCATTGAATACCAACAGAAGAGTACTATTGCGGTGGGAACTGACGTATTGTGGCATAACAAGAAACGTGAGAAGAAACACGTTGTCAAATGAGGGGACAACACACGAACATACGAATCAATCTATAAACTTAAATGAAAAGAGGACCAACATCTTGACCGTTAAGAAGGATGCCCACTACAGAGACATTCACAACTATATTCGTCGTGCAAAACAGGTAATCATGTTCTGTCTCAGCAGAGTAGACATTGCACCCACTCCCTTACGAATCTGAATACGCCTTGTGTCGTCACCCGAACTGACGGGGCATTACTGTAAAACAAGTTTGTTAGCGAGAAATCACTAGTTTTTCACCAAAACATCAAAGGAATGTCGCCGCTTTCCATGATTTAAGTTGCTTTTGGATCTATCAAAGACATATTCCTTGGGTCGGGGTAAATATAAGACGGCAGGAAAAATTTCATAACGATGCAACAGACAGTTTTCACAAAAATTGATCGTGATGAAAGCACGTAAATGTGAACAGACTATAGTATGGTTAGAAGCGGTAATTGCAGGACTACTAACAATCTCTCAACCAAGACCACGAACTTGCAACGTCTCGTGTCAGCGCTTTAACCTTTCCCCAGGGCGTGGGTGATGCATCTGAGTGCAGTCAAACCATGCAAATGTCGGCCGAAGTCCAACCTCCATAACATAGCGATAATCGTCCGTAAGTCGCACTAATTCAGCTGCAGAGACCAAGAGGTAAGTCCAGAAACGTAAAGGAAGAACCGGCTTCCTAGTAGATTGCGGCGCCGTGAACGGGGCACGAGGAAGGAACACGGCAACGGAGACGAATGGAGGCGATAGAGGCCGTGGCGGGGGATGAAGCTGGTTCCCCAAGACCACACGTGCTAAAGGGCAAACACAGGCTGCATGGATTCTCCTCACCGAGGGAGGGAGGGCTTGAGAGCGGACATGGTAACAGCGATGGGACAAGAGCAACAAAAGGGATAACGATTATGATCAAATGCCTCCACGGCAGGGGAAAGACTAACGGCGTCATGACCCGGACGGGACCACCCCCAGAGAGTATCAAGAGTGTTAAAGGTCCGAAATACTTAGGGAATGGCGTACATTTCTGACGATCAGAAGCCCCCTGCCGTGTTTGCTCCGCGGCGGAATTTTTACAACTAATAGTATCCCATTTGCGCATTGTGTCATAATCGGTGTATTCTTTTCGCTAATGATTAAACAAAATTAATAGCAAGCACACAGGAAATAAATGACCGTAAAACCCTAGGTAGACCAAGAAGACGGTGGAGAGATAATACATGTACGGACCTACAAGCACTTGGAATCAACGACTGGCAAGAGAGAGTCAACCAGAGAGACGAATGGAGACGGATTGTATCTGCCGCAAAGAACCTCAATGGCTCGGAACGCTGAAGAAGAAGAAAAGCAAGAATTAGAGAATGCAAATAGTAAGAGTTGCCATTTTTCATCAGACTGGGTCGTAATGGCAGTATCATCCTTCCTAGTCGTCGTATTGGGATGCTAGACTGTTACTGAACTGTTTGCTTCTGTGTTCTGTCTATATTTTTCTATTTAAATTACAAAAACGTGTCGTCAGCATGTAGCTTTCCAAATGGCGCACGCGTTCGTGTCTCTCAACAAATCTCGGTCCTTGGTGATCTGAATCGATTGTATTGACAATATTCCCCCCATGCCACCGTCGTAGACAATTAGACATCTTTTCTCTAGGTCAGTCTCTGCCTCTTTTACCGCTGATCGTTCCAGTCGTCATGATCGATATTAATCAATGCTTCACTTGCAATAATATGACGAAAGAAGTCGAAATGAAGACAGCTCGTCTCATTGTTATAGCTGTGTGTAATGTATTACTTCCATTAGCCTCTTGCAGACAATCACTGTTAGTTATGCTGGGAGTCCAAGGTATTTGCATTATTTGTCTCAGAAACTACACCTCCTCTGTCCCCAACCTCTTCACTGCCATAATGCAGAACGGATACAACAGTTCAGTGCTCTCTTTCTGACATGAAATACAAGCGATTTATTCCATAAGATTCTTTTCATCTTCTGAAATACAACTTTTGCCTGGCTTATTATTTATTAATTTATGTCACGCATCACTTATCTGTTATTATTTCTGCCTCTAAATATTTGAATATACTGACCTGGTTAAGAACTTTGTATTTATATTGTGATATTACATTTTGGTGTCACCTTTACTTTGATATAACTATTATTTCTGTTTTCTTGGTATTTAAAGAAATTCCCTTTCCGCGCTCAATATCACTACACTGACCAACAGTTGTTGCAGATCTTTTGCTTTGTCAGCAATGAATACTGTTTCATCTGCATAATGCTTAGTGTGGTCAACTTACTTGGTTCCTCATTAGAGGGGAGTGCGACACTCCTAGTTATGCAGTTTACATGTCAGTGTGTCTCACTTACATTTATGTAAGGATTGCTTCCTCTCTACAGAGATTCCATCCAAGGTAACGGGCAGTATCTACCCGTAAGTAGTTTTTCCAAACACCTAACAATTTGGGCAGGGCAGTGTCTTACGGCCTACCCTTGCGATTTACAACTGCTGATGCATTTTAATGTACACAGCGTACAAAATACGGGGCCTCAAGAGAATATGGGGACGCGTGGTATTATTACCAGTGGTATTAATTGCTCAACCCTATGCTGAGATCGAGTGCAGTGCCTTATGAGCCTGAGACAGGCACTGACACTTGTCAGCCACTGGTGCTCTGCAACTACCATTTCTTTTCTGTCTTTGATCAGTAATTAAGTAAGCTTTCAGTTAGCGTCGTTCACCAAACCCGACACTCCACATTGTGTCAACGGCTCCGGGGGGGGGGGGTGCAAGCCTTATATTGGTGCGAGGAAGTGAACCTAAAGACTACATGTCATGGTAGGGCAGACAAAGCCCTAAGCCTTGGTCGGCAACTGGTCTAGGGTCGAAGCTCCAACAGGCGGATTGTTAGAGCATTGCTTTGCTGATCCGGCAGCTTCTGCAGCGTGTCTTGTTCTAGATGTAATGGTGTTATCTTTCCTCTGGAGTAAACTATTCAGGCAGGCCGAGAGAGGGATCGTCTGGTATGGGCAACACAATTCAACTCAGGCCCGGTGCTATGGAGAGGTTATCATGCCTTTTTAATGAAGCACAATTAAACAAAATATCGACTGTCAAGACGGCAAAGTACCAGCAGAAGTAACAAAAACAAAGTCATGTACAGAAAATAACCTTTGTACACCCCTTGGGCGCATTGGACATATGGTGCTAGATCTACATATTTGATAGACCAATCAGCGCTCGGTGGGTGTGTGCACGGTCCCGCCCCGACCGTCTTCACTTCACAAGACTTTTCCTGGTACCAATATTAGCTAGACCCATGTTAGCTAGACCCATGTTAGCTAGACCCATGTTAGCTAGACCCATGTTAGCTAGACCCATGTTAGCTAGACCCATGTTAGCTAGACCCATGTTAGCTAGACCCGTGTTAGCTAGACCCATTTTAGGAAGTCCTGGTCCATTTTAAAAATACGGCAGGGCCAGCAGACAGGCGGATTTTCTTCGTTGGTGACTACGATATGGTCTGTGACTCACATCAAAAGTTGAGAGTACATAACGTGTACTGGGCTTCCAAGAAATGGTGTTTCCGCTTTATAGACGCAAGCAAGGGAAATCACCTCGCACGTCCTTCTGTGGGCGTGGGCAAATTATGGCACGCGTGCCAGTCATGGCACGGGGAACGATTTTCAATGTCACACTGAGTGAATTGAAATACAGTATATGATCACAATTAAATAAAACTGTATGTCAATCCATTCAGCCATTCATCCATCCATCTGTCTGTCTTTTTGTTGCCTGCCTGCCTGCCTGTCTGCTGGCCTGTCTGTCTGTCTGCCTGCCTGTCCTTCTGTCCGCCCATTCGCTTATCCGTCAGTCCATTAGTCTGTCTGTTTCTCTGTCTAATTACTAGAGAAAAGATGGACACTGTCACATGAATTTTATTTCATATTGATACACCTTGAAGGTTAGAACACAGTTAGATGTGCTACTTTAACCCACCTGCGAGCTACGATTGAGACATGGGTTCGTTTTTAGATTTCCTTGTCTAGTCTTCTCGGGGGCTGGAAGCGTGATGTTCTTGACGTTTGTTTTACTCGCCTTTTCATGTTATGAGAAATTTATCTGATGGGCCCATGGTCTAGGCTTTGACAAAGGGACGGTAAATTTTCTACTGTCTCTTTTAATGCAATAAATGGATTCTCTGCTAGTCTTTCTCTTGTTATCAGTCACCATAATGCACATATGTTTCGTTTGCTCATTTTATTAGTACGGCGGCAGAGAGGATGCGATCCTGGTCTTACACACAACGGTATCCGGGTTCTAAACCAGAGTAAGGAAAAGCATTTCTGTCTGCAGTGTTCAAGTACTAAACTTTACCCCAGTGGCATTATTCATTCTTCAGCTTTATACAAATCGTCCAATCCGTGATATTAGTTGCTGTAAGGACAGAATCGACGGTTACTGCCTGCAGATGTAGGCACATTACTGTCTGTAGATGTAGGCACATTACTGCCTGCAGATGTAGGCACATTACTGTCTGTAGATGTAGGCACATTACTGCCTGTCGATGCAGGAACATTACTGCCTGTAGATGTAGGCACATTACTATCTGTAGATGTAGGCACATTACTGTCTGTAGATGTAGGCACATTACCGTCTGTAGATGTAGGCACATTACCGGCTGTAGATGTAGGCACATTACTGTCTGTAGATGTAGGCACATTACTGTCTGTAGATATAGGCACATTACTGTCTGTAGATGTAGGCACATTACCGTCTGTAGATGTAGGCACATTACTGTCTGTAGATGTAAGCACATTACTGTCTGTTGATGTAGGCACATTACTGTCTGTTGTCTGTTGATGTAGGCACATTACTGTCTGTAGATGTAGGCACATTACTGTCTGTAGATGTAGGCACATTACCGTCTGTAGATGTAGGCACATTACTGTCTGTAGATGTAGGCACATTACTGTCTGTAGATATAGGCACATTACTGTCCTTAGATGTAGGTACATTACCGTCTGTAGATGTAGGCACATTACTGTCTGTAGATATAGGCACATTACTGTCTGTTGATGTAGGCACATTACTGTCTGCTGTCTGTTGATGTAGGCACATTACTGTCTGTAGATGTAGGCACATTACTGTCTTTAGATGTAGGCACATTACCGTCTGTAGATGTAGGCACATTACTGTCTGTAGATGTAGGCACATTACTGTATGTAGATATAGGCACATTACTGTCCTTAGATGTAGGCACATTACCGTCTGTAGATGTAGGCACATTACTGTCTGTAGATATAGGCACATTACTGTCTGTTGATGTAGGCACATTACTGTCTGTTGTCTGTTGATGTAGGCACATTACTGTCTGTAGATGTAGGCACATTACTGTCTGTAGATGTAGGCACATTACCGTCTGTAGATGTAGGCACATTACTGTCTGTAGATTAGGCTCATTAATGCCTGGAGATGTAGGCACATTACTGCCTGTAGATGTAGGCACATTAGTGCCTGCAGATGTAGGCACATTACTGTCTGTAGATATAGGCACATTACTGTCTGTAGATGTAGGTACGTTACTGTCTGTAAATGTAGGCACATTAATGTCTGTAGATGTAGGCACATTACTGTCTGTAGCTGTAGGCACATTACTGTCTTTAGATGTAGGCACATTACTGTCTGTAGATGTAGGCACGTTATTGTCTGTAGATGAAGGCACATTACTGTCTGTAGATGTAGGCACATTAATGCCGGCAGATGTAGGCACATTACTGCCGGCAGATGTAGGCACATCACTGCCTGCAGATGTAGGCACATCACTGCTTGCAGATGTGGGCACATTACTGTCTGTAGATGTAGGCACATCCTGCCTGTAGATTAGGCACATTAATAACTGGAGATGTAGGCATATTACTGCCTGTAGCTGTAGGCACATCACAGTCTGTAGATTAGGAACATCACTGCCTGCAGATGTAGGCACATTACTGCCTGTAGATGTAGGCACATTACTGTCTGCAGCTGTAGGCACATTACTGTCTGCACATGTAGCCACATTACTGTCTGCACATGTAGGCACATTGCTGTCTGTAGATGTAGGCACATTACTGTCTGCAGCTGTAGGCGCATATATCGAACAGGCCTCTTGGCGTGTAAAACTTTTCTGTCCTGTGATTTCACTGACTGTTAGAGCATTCACCATGTCCTGTGACTTCACTGACTGTCAAAGCATTCAACAAGTCCTGTGATTTAACTGACTGTCAGAGCATTCACCATGTCCTGTGACTTCACTGACTGTCAGAGCATTCACCATGACCTGTGACTTCACCGACTGTCAGAGCATTCACCATGTCCTGTGACTTCACCGACTGTCAGAGCATTCACCATGTCCTGTGACTTCACCGACTGTCAGAACATTCACTATGTCCTGTGACTTTACCGACTGTCAGAACATTCACTATGTCCTGTGACTTTACCGACTGTCAGAACAT
>OY992883.1:61359412-61376912 GCA_963921405.1 Cepaea hortensis
TGCCGTATAATCAGAGCGTCAATCAGTAGATGGAACCATCGAGGTATAAATGCCCTGTGAAAGGTCGGGCGAAACGAGGACTTTTTAGTAAATGAATTGTCATCAAAAGTCAGACAGCAAACTGCTCAGAATTAAGGTCAATGTGGCCTGGAAAGAGTAGTCACTAAATACTTAGGAGTTTTGTTAGTCAACATCCAATGGGCACGAGGGAGATCGGAGCATCAGTGATGTGTTCAGAGTGCTATGTTTATAACTGAAACTAAACTGAGCTGTCGCTGCTGTATCTCACTCCTATAATTGTGTTTCCTCCTGTGTCACTGATCGTGTGTGCTGTGATAGCTATATCATTTCTAAACTACCGCACGTCAATCATTTTACAAAACACACGGTTGTATACAGTGTCGTATATTCTATACAGTTGTTCCCCCACAATCTTCAGCGCCATCCTGTCAATACAGGTGGCATCTTACCATCGTCATCCTGGCAATATAGGCGGCACTCTATCGAGACTTGTGGGGCTAGCTGGCTCCGTGGCAAAGAGGTTACGTACACAAGTCTTAATCCCGTATGCCGCATTCGAAACACAGCTGCGGGTGATCTGCCAGCAGACCGCCTTGCGTTAGTTGTCACAAAATGATATGAGTGCCGGTCTTTCGGAAAGCAATGGCAAACTACTGAATTTAAATTTGCCAAGAAATCACAAATAGCCAATAAATGCTGGGATTGACTGTGACTTCCTGTAAAGGATAATCAAGTAACTTTAACTGTGGGGATATAAGGAAAATGAGCACATCTTCACACATGAGACAAATGTGACAAATGTGCGAACATCGTCAGTAAATTACGGCACATAAGGAAGAGAAGAGGGTCCCTGCAAGAGACGTACCAACGATCGTACACAGCGACGGCCGTCGAACAGTGACATCGAAGAAATGTGGCGGGCAAAGAGCCAGCTATCAAATTGTAGCTGCTTGCAAGCAGTCCTTTCATTTGTTTCATAATTGTTAACCTTTACATATTGTGATTCCATGTCCGTTTATGGAAAACTCGTCGCCTATGAATCACAACCGGTCGTATAGTACCATGTAGCACAACAATACTGAGTTACAGCCTGTCGTCCATCTTCATGTAGCACAACATTAATGAGTTCAACCTGGCCTACAACTATATTTAGCACAACAATATTCAGTTACAACCTGTCGTACAACTGCACAAATCACAACAATAATGAGTTACAGCCTGTCGTACAACTGCACAAAGCACAACAATATTGTGCTACAGCCTGTCGTATAATTACATTTAGCACAACAATAAAATGAGCTACAACCTTTGGTACAACATTTAATAGAACAATACTTGATTATAATTTGTTCTTTAACTACATTTAGCCATGATTATGGGTTATTTTGCTACTTGTTCCTACTTAACTATCACAGTTAAGTTATGCAGTTTTTAACATTGACACTTGTGCATCAACTTCTAGTTTTCTACTGATAACGACACATTGGCCTCGCTTGCTTGAATCTACCAACTTTTCCTGGAAATAAATCTTCTATGTTTTCTCATTCAAGCGCTGACCAGAAATGTGATGTTATCAGGGAAACATGCGCATTCAGTATTTCTTAGATTACATCCATCAGTCTGTAGGGTCCGTTAAGCTGTAAGTAGCCATCGATCATCATGACCATCATCATCGTCATCAAGTGCCCAGCCAGTTGGTCAGCCTCTGCCGTACTTCCCCTCGATCTTTCCAGTTGTCACGATGTTCTCCAATGCCTCTCTTCTCATCACATGACCGAAAAAAGCTGTTTGTCTCTTTCTTATTGTTGTATATAATGTTCTTGTTTCATTAGCCTCTTTCAGGCAATCATTGTTATGTACTCTGACAGTCCAAGGAATTCGCAACATTCGAATGTTGATTTCAAGTTCTTCCTAATTTGTTCATTTATATTCCAAGATGAACTGCCATACAGCAAAACAGGTTCTATGTAGCATTTTAGCACTCTCTTGCTAACATTCAAGGATGGTGACATAATGCATAAGATACTTTTCGTTATCTTGAGATTTTATTGTAAACGATGTATTCATTGGTTGCTGCCAATTGCCCACTATTAATGTTTTAATTATTTATGTGTATTTTCTTTGTCATTGCGTCAAAGAAGAATCCTTCATCAAACGAGCTGGGGAAAAAGTCAGCGCAATGATTGGTAGAATTTAAAATTAACGTTAATCAACATTAACTACTGGCTCAATCAATAAAATGAGCATTATTTCTTTTTACTCTTTGCATTTTGCATTTTGTGTCAGTTTAACGGCTGTTCGGACTGACCCAATGTACTAACCTAAATGCATAATTGAAACAACACGCGGCAGTGAACCTCCTTCAGCTGCTAGGCCTAAGATGAAACCAGGCCGTAGAACTCTGAATCACGCTATCCATATAAGACATGCTGTATTTCTGTTTCGGTTATTCGAACTCTGGCTGACTTCTTGTTTAAGGATCTGGCCCTGTCGCTTGTGTGTGGCAGTGGCAGTGTTTGGGCGGTGTTCTGTTGTACTGGAGGAGATAAGTGGGTAAGCATTCGTATACTTCAGGTCAGCATAAGGATATATTGCGTGGCAGTAGGGTCGCTGTGGTGCTCCAGAGCGTAAGGTAAGAATTAGGTACAATCAGATCTGTGTTTGCTCGCCTGTTATTATGCTCGTGTATATTGAAGACACGTGTGTTTGTGTATGTGGTGTAGATTTGTCTGAAGAAACTTGATTATAGCAATTAGAAGTGGACAGTCAAGGTATTTGGGAAACTTTACGAGGAAAAATTGAATAGAACACTTAGTGGCAACTGGAAAACCTGAGGGGAAAAGAGCAAAACGAAGACACATAATACATCCCTGTATGTTCATCAATAAATACAAAACACACGTATTGTTAGGTGCTCATAGAAGTAGGAGGAAGAATGAGAGACTAGAGGAGGCACTAGACAACATACATATTGACAGCTATATTTCCATAGTTACCCGGTCGGTAACTATTGCTTTCAATTGTTATGTTGTCTCGTCCGTCTTCTAGTCTGTGATTCTTTCCCTTACTTCTGTGAAGGTTCCACGATTAATATGTATGTGAAATATGGCTTGACCATGCAACAGACCTACAACAAATGTTGGACATTGTAGTAACAGAGAGTGCAAAGAAAGGACTCTCCTTGAAAATAAAGAAAACAGTAACAATGGTGATATCGTAGAAAATGGTGACACCAACATGTGACATAGAAATAGAAGGGAAAATTCTTAACCAAGTGGATAATTTTAAATAGTTAGGGGCATTCATAACATCAGACGGAAGATGTACAACAGAGATTAAGAGCATAATAGGGCAGGCAAAAGCCGCATTTCAGAAAATGAAGAGTATCTTATGCAATAATTCACTATCAATGAATGTAAGAAAGAGAGTGCTGAAATGCTATATAGAACCAGTTTTGCTGTATGGCAGTGAATCTTGGAATGTAAATGAACAAATTAGGAAGGACTTAGGAGCAACAGGGATATGGCGTTTGAGACGAATGTTGCGAATTCCATGGACAGCCAGAGTAACTAACAACGATTGCCTGGAAGAGGCTAATAAAACTAGAACAATAAAAAAGAGACAAACAGCTGTCTTTGGTCATGTGATGAGAAGAGAGACATTTGAGAACATCATGACAACTGGAAATATCGAGGGGAAGATAGGTAGAGGCAGACCAAGAGAAATGGTGCTACATGTTGCATACATAGAGAATATTTTAAAATGGGGTTTCTGCTTATGACATCGTCACAGTTGGATACAGCTTGACAAGACGAATCCAACGGTATTTCAACAAAGGATTTATGTTAATTCTAAGCGGAGTTATGAATTTGTGTGTGTGTCGTAATTTACAATCAGGAAGTGTAAAGAGGTCCTAAGAAATGAGGGACATTTTATTGCGGCTTAATAAATTGGAAGCTGAGACATTCTGCCTTCTATTACTGTGGCTTGTTTATTTTTAAACGGACAACATAGTACTGTATATAATTGCGTCCGGGGGGGGGGGGGGGGCGAGGCCTAACTTGACGTATTATCTATTTTTCGATAGGATGTGCCGTGACTTAATTAACAATTAAAAATGGCCGCGAATTGTTTATTATTCATTAAAAGTATGTCGCATCGCTAACAAACCTGACAAGATGTATACTTTATTGTGCATTTTGGTAACAGGAAAGTAAGAGTCACATTCCTCTTTCGATAGAATGTCAACAGGATCGTGATGATCGACTTCATTGCACCAGGTTATATCCCACATGGCTCGGTTTCTTTCCGCAGGGCGGCCTGCCGAAAGCATCGCACAAAGCACGAGAGTCTCCAAGTCTCTCAGAAAAATGCACTTGGCTTTTAAGACTTTTCGATAGGATGTGCTATGACCTAATTAACAGTTATAAATAGCTGCCCTTTTATATTAAATAAAGTTCATGTGAAATGTTCGTCGTTAGTGAAATGTTCGTCGTTAGTGAAATGTTCGTCGTTAGTGAAAGAACAATACATAAAATGAACTCACATTGTCTTGACGCACCCATTGCATTGTGACAGCTTTCCTTTGTTGATTAAATATCAGGCATTAATGTAAGTAAATAAGTTTGTAACTGCTGCATAATTAAGCAGTCACTTTCGCTTATAATAAATAATAATAATAATAATAATAATAATAATAATAATAATTGTAATTGATTTCTTCTTCTGCTCTATAATTACACTATTTTTAGTTTAGAAACTAAATTAAACAGTTCTGTATCTAAAAGTGAGCAATTAATAATTAAATACTAAAAACAAAATGTTTGCATATCCTTTACAGGACATCACTGTCAACATCAGCATCTTTCAGCTGATTGTTGATTTCTTGGCAAGATTACGCTCAGTAGTTTGCCATTGCTTTCAGAGCGGCCGGTTCACATACCCCGTAAGTTACCGACGCGATTCGAACCACTGCTGAATCTCACCGTCGTCACGTTACTTACGAGAGTATACGAGATTACGTAGCAAAGTAGCTAACCTCTAGGCCAGGAAGCCGTAATTACATACTAACTTTAAAAAAAAGACATATTTTACAGTATTGTATTTAATTTTAAATAATTATGTACTGCTGCGCTGCTTAGAAAAAAGTACTCCTTACACTACTTACAGGTTTACAGACGAGTCTGAAAACTGGCTTTCAGAATTATTTTCAGTCATGTCAAATGCTGAAATATTATACAAGTACACAGATACATTACTGCTACAAATTACACTTGTATTCTGTTTAATTTTTGTAGTTAAATTACCAGTTCTAATTATAAATAAATACAGGTCCGTTATAGTTTAGTACCATTGTATTGTGTGGGCGCCGCCATCTTGAATTTTGTGTTATGACGGCCATATCACTAAATATTTTTTACTGAACTCCAGCAAACACCAGCATTGTTAAAACTCTTCATATTTATATAAAATTGAACGGGGGATTAAAAAATGCAACAAACAGTTAAGGTTTCTTTAAACTGCAGGAGCTATAAGACAAATTAGCTTGCTATTCGTGAATAGACTCCAAGAAATTCAAGAGAAAACAATTTTTCGGCCTTAAACTCTTGGCGTTTAGCATATGTACGTCTACTGCAAATATCAGAGTAGTTTCCACTGACGTCGTACCATGCTGGCTTCGAATAAATCAAATCTAACGAGACATGGTAACAACCGGAAGTGAGTCGCTGGTCGCTAAAAATAGCGCAGGAAATCAAAATTCGCCAGCCCCCTCCCCCCTCCCCCAAGGGCAAAGTTCGGTAACTCTGACATTGCTACTACATGGATTGAGACGGTGGCATGGAGAAATATTATCAGCAAAAGCCAAAGACCGAGATCTGTGGAGAGACATGAACGCCTGCGCAAGCTGGCAGAACACTTGATGATGATGGTGGTTTGACCACATGGCATCATCGGGGGAGGAGGGGGGGGGGGGCGCAAGAACGCAGACCTGATCCAAGACTGGTGATCGTGTGAGATCGCGAACCTTGACAACATATGGGCCTGGCACATACTGATAGTGATGGTTTGTCTCTCTGTCCCTCTACGTGTTCTGATACAGTTGAAGCTTCATGTCATCAAAACTGAAGACGTGCTAGTTTCCAAGAAGGCTCACATTCCAATATGCTTTATATTTAGTAAAGATTTCAAGATCAAACATGTCAGTCATTTCAAATATCTAGGTTACACAGGGACATCCGATAGAAGTTGCGACACAGATAGAGACAAGCATCGCCATAGCCAACCATTCGTGCAGGAACGCGCAACTGAAATATCCCGAGGATAAAAATCCACTTATTTAAAAGACGCGAGGGCCAGTCCCACTACTAAACACGATCTTTTGTATGGGTGTCTATGCTGGACAATATTTATGAAATGCTGAAGAAAACAGAGGCAGTGAAAATGTGGTTTATGAGATAAGAGTTTTACCAAATTTATTGTAGTGTTTCTAATTATTCCCGAGAAAGTGATGAAGCTTGAAGACAGAAACCATGTATCTGACGAAATGTACTGCCGGCTTCACTGTGTGTGCATGGGTCAAAATCTCACTTGACACACATACACACCCACACACGTTTTGTAAACAACAATAATAGATGCAACATCAACTTCATTACAATATCAGATGACAGAGCGAAGCCAACGTCTGTTTAAGAACAGGCACCCGAAGAAGTATTTTAAGGTAAACTGCCAGCTTTTTGTACATACATTCTAGTGTTATACATAATAATATCAAGAGGTTTTCCAACAGTTCTAACCTACGAGATATAACACGTTTGGTAATAATTACCGACCATAAACACTGGCATTCCACCACAACCGCTCCACTCCAGAAACTGGCCTCTGGCCGTTGAGAGTGTATGTATCGAATGCTATCTAAAGTGGCCTGAGAGCAAACAAGTGTTTGATGTTACAACAAATAATGTTTGCTGGTACACATGTCCCACAGCGAGCAAAAACATGTTTGACTTTTTCGCAAATAATGTCCCACAGAGAGCAAAACTGTCGTTACTATTAGCACAAATAATGTTTCCTCCAACATATGTGCCACATAAAGCAAACCTGTGTTTGAGGTTATCATAAATAGAGAACTGTTGTTTGAGGTTTCAAAAATGGTTTTGTTTTCCTTTTCTAGCACGTGTTTCAATGGTAGTATTTCAAAACAGATCAGCACACGGCTGCATTAACTAATAAGAGCTCAGTTTGTGTCAATTATACGGTTAACAAGAGGAACCAGAGCTAAAGATTTCCCGACCTGTGCCTTCTGGGTTTATATTAACGTTGAAGTTATTACAAATAATGTTTCTTCAGAAAAATGTCGTCCAATATAGCGGATAGGCAGGCAATCCTTTAAGACCTTATATCGTTGTTTGCTTCTGACCACGGTTTGCTAGTGCATGCTTCTCATTTACACTTGTAGTACATCGTTCCGTCGCCCAGCTACTGAGCTGAGTGCTAGGTGCGATACTGTCAGCTGTGGATTTCACGCAGAATGGTTTTTCGTGTATGCGGGATAGTTTGTGTTGTTAACCCTCTGTTTGGAAAAATGGCGGGTGGCTGGTTGCAGAACTAGTTGGTTTTGAATTAGGCAGTAATGTGTATGCAACTGTCTGTTTTTTTAATGACTGCTGCTTCCACCGAAGATGAATTGTAGTTCTAGTGGCATTCTGTTGCTTAGGCATTCTGGCAACGGCCTTATGTATGCTTGCCTGCGTGTGTTATTGGCTTTACTGGGACTACTGTCTATTTAACTTTTCAAATGGGACAGTTAAGAGCATTTTCTGGCAAAGAAACAAAACAATTATGGGTTGACCGCTGCCATTAAGTTGGAACAGCGACTAACTGTCTAACTAATATTACCTCAATCTCTTGTGGCATAGAATGAAAACCTGTTTATGATGCCATCACACATAATGTTTTCCATACCCACATGTGGTAAAGAGAACTCACCATTGTCTGAGCTTTCAAATATAATGTTTTCTCTAGCACGTGCTTCAAAGGTAGTTTTTGTGACGTAATGGCCTTAAGTATCGTCTCCTGCATATATAATTGCTTTTCAATTGTTTCTAGACATCAGCACCAGGTAGGTCTTGATAGTTAATTTAGAGAATATGTAGTAGTATGCCCCTACCGACGCACAGATAAGTTGTGAGTTCCGTAATCATCACTCTTTATAGGAAACTAGCTGACCCTGCCCGGCTTCGCCCAGTCCCTGGTGGGGAGCATCTCATTTAATTCATATAAGTAGTCATATAAGTTCTCGTTCCCGTTACCGACTGTCTGTCTGTCTGTCTGTCTGTCTGTCTGTCTGTCTGTCTGTCTGTCTGGCCCGGCCCGGCATCGCCCAGTCCCTGGTGGGGAGCATCTCATTTAATTCATATAAGTAGTCATATAAGTTCTCGTTCCCGTTACCGACTGTCTGTCTGTCTGTCTGTCTGTCTGTCTGTCTGTCTGTCTGTCTGTCTGTCTGACCCGGCCCGGCATCGCCCAGCACCTGGTGTGAAGCATCTCATTTAATTTATATAAGTAGTCATATAAGTTCCTGTTCCCGACTGTCTCTCTGTCTGTCTGTCTGTCTATCTGTCTGCCTGACCCTGTCCGGTTTCGCCCAGTCCCTGGTGGGGAGCATCTCATTTAATTCATATAAGTAGTCATATAAGTTCTCATTAAATTCATACAACAAAAAAAGTAACTTAAAAGAATGTCCTTCCACACACCATCCATTATTTTTAATGAAAACTCTTTCTAATCACCTGCATGACTACAGTAACTTCTTAAGCAAAAAAAGATGAGTTACAATGTTATGCATTGTGCATTATTTTTATGAAAACTTTGAAAATGCCTTACAGATTGTATCATTATTTATTATAACTCATATGCCGGTATATAACTATGGACAAAGAGTTTATAAATCTTTGAAAACGATGCCACAATATGACTATAAGTTATACAGAAAAGTTATGCCCCTTGAAATAACTTTTACAGAGTTAGGTCCCCTGAGATATATGAAATTATGATGAAAAATGAAAAATGAAATAATACTGAGTAAGCAGGCGATTTCACACTAACAAAATATCACAGTTGGCAGCTCTGGATTGAAAGGAAGGCGTGTAGAAAATTTCATCTCAATCGGATGGGCCGTTCGCGAACGTATAAAGGACATACAGACATAAATACATACATACAGATGGACGGAGATCCTTTTTTATATATAAGAAGATACAGGCAGACATTTCTTCCTGCAGTGTCGACTAAACGTGGATGCAATGGTGGCATCTAGTGACGGGGCTGCTGTCAGCGTTTTGTACCGTCCGAATTGTTTAGGAGTCCAGTTGCGATTTATAGCCAACAACCATTAATTGACAGTGGAGGTTCTAACTGTACCCCCCCCCCCCCCCAACCCCCAATTCGATTGGTACGTTTACAAACTCACGAGCGTATGGATTGCCTCCACGATCATGTTAAGAAGAAACTGATAGAGTACTTTTATAAGCTACGGTTTGAGTCAATAAAAATAAACATCTAATGTTAGCATCATGGTTTTTTTTGGTTTTTTTTAAAGTAATGGTGCCCGTTACTCATCTTATCTCATCTCATCTCATATGTTCCTCTTGTATCTTGCGGTGTCGAGGTGAAGTATAAACAGCGGGAGAGTGCCCGATTATAGGCTTCATGTATAGATATTCCCATGGACTCTATTGTTACCTGCGTCCATCGTTTACGTGGTCGGCCTTTTCATCTGCTTCCCTCTGGTCTCTACATCATTGCTTGTTGTGGTATACTGTTAGTCGGTAACCTACTTGCATGGCCAAACCATTGAACTTGCTGCCTTCTAATAAAATCTAGCGCAGCTATATCCCCCACTTTAGTCCTAATTTCTTCTTTTATGATCTTATCTCTTCTTGATACATTGAGTATTCTTCTAAGAAATCTAATTTCTGTTGTTGTGATGTTTCTTTTCTCTTTGTCTGTCATTGTCCAGGTTTGGCATTGGTAACATAGAGTTGGTAGGAAGATTGTGTTGTAAAAGGCTTTCTTAGTAGTTATTGATACATGTTTGTTCTTTAGTATTGGTGCCATTTGTCCAATGAGTTGGTTTGCCTTATTGCATCTATTTTCGATCTCGTCTTCGGATTTGCCGTTGGATGATATTATACTTCCTAGGTACTTGAAACTCTTTAATTGTTTTAAGGGGTGTTCATTTAGGTGAATTGTTGTTGTTTTTTCTTCTTTATTTATAGTAATTACCTCTGTTTTACTAGTGCTAATTTTCATGTCATGCTCCTTACATATTTCGTTTAGATTATTCATGTGGTTTTGTAATTCATTTTATGCTTTTGCTATTAGTGCTTGGTCATCCGCAAACAGGAGTTCTCTAGTGGAGTAATTTGCAGTTGTTTCTCCTTCTGTGTTCTCGTCAAACGGTGTTCTTTCGTTCTCTGTTTGGCTGTTGTCTTTATATATGTTGTCTATATAGGTTATGAACAAGAGAGGGGACAGGACACAACCTTGTCGTACTCTGGAACTTATGGTGAAGGGTTCTGAGTGTTCCCCCAGTTGCTCTCACTATGCGTTCACTGTTGTATAAGCTTCGACATAGGTTTGTTGGATGTGTACTCACTCCATATTGTTTTAGGATTTCCCACAGCTTGTTTCTGTTTACTCTATCAGATGCCTTTTCTTGATCGACAAAGGCTAAGTAGACTGTTTCATTGAATTCAATTGATTTTTCTATAAGTTGTCTAAAAGCAAAAATGGCATCTCTGCATCCTTTGTTTTTCCTAAATCCAAGTTGTGTTTCGCTTAGCTGGGGTTCTATAGTAGTTCATAATCTTGTCTCAAGAATTTTACAAAATATTTTCCCAGTATGACTCAGAAGGGAAATGCCTCTATATTGCGTGCAGTCTCTTTTGCTGCCTTTGTTTTTCCAAATTGGGATAATTATGGCGTTTCCCAATCTAAATATTGAGCACAGCCGACTACTGGCAACGCTGATCGTATTCCGGTATGAACCTAAGGCCTATCCACGTCAATATGGAAGCACTATACTCGAGTTTCGCTCTCGTTTGAGCTCGTCAGTAGTGCATATCCCTGACCAGATCCGGAAACAAGCCCCGGATCACTGGCGTGTGGAGCGGGTGTGTAACCACGCGGCACACGCTGGGCACGCCAAATTATCATAACAGAATATTACAACGTTACCCATCGTAGGCTATGCTCAAGATTGCCCTATCGCTGCGACTGACGTCCGTCAATCAATGTGGATCCGAACGATCAGGACTTCTCACTGGCAAGGAACACCAGGCCTCCTAAAATCCAGTGAGCAGTAATCAAATTGATTATTTGGTTGTTTCGGGATTTGAAATTTAAATATTGAGCACAACCCACTAATGGCAACGCTGATCGTATTCCGATATGAAACTAAGGCCTATCCACGTCAATATAGAAGCACTATACTCGAGTTTCGCTCTCGTTTGAGCTCGTCAGTAGTGCATATCCCTGACCGGATCCGCGCTGTGTATAATCATTCGTTATTCGAATGGCGACAGTTTACTTCATTTTCTACAACCAGCATATCAATAATTGTCTGCAGTTTCTGATTATTTCTTGCTATGAAGACGGGATCATCAGCACATGTGTACATTGTTTATATTATAACCAACAGCTGGACTCGTTGACACATATTCCCTAGATCTTGCTATATTCTAACAGTATATCGACAGCAAAGCGGAATACAACACTCGCACTTTTCGGACACCCTTCTTTAGGCACTGACATGCTCTGAAATGGTTGTTGACGCTTATAGCTGTTGTTTTCTGTCAATATAAGCACTTTACTGTTATTAAATCTGTACCGTCAATGAATAAACATTCAGCTAGTTTGATTATTTCAACATGTTTCACACAGATAATGTCAAATACCTTTGTGTAGTATATAAAGCATAAGAACATTCCCTTTTTAACTTCTATAGATTTGTCTAATAATGTCCTTACAATGATTATGGCGTTGCTGGTTGACTTGCACTTCACTAATCAACATAATGATTTGCATATCCTTTACAGGACACCGCTGTCAACATCAGCATCTTTCAGCTGATTGTTGATTTCTTGGCAAGATTACGCTCAGTAGTTTTCCATTGCTTTCTGAGCGGCCGGCTCACATACCCCGTAAGTTACCGACGCGATCGAACCACTGTTGATTCTCACCGTCGTCACGTTACTTACGAGAGTATACGAGATTACGGAGAAAAGTCGCTAACCTCTGGGCCAGGAAACCGGCTTAATCAACATAGTTCTTAGATAATGTCTTGTTTAATCTTCTGTCTTTCTCTTCCCGCGATAAGTCTCAGTAGATGCTATGTTATGTAGCTCATAAGACTTAACCTGCGATTATCTTCACATTCTATAGCGCCAGATGTCTTGTCATGCTTTAAGAATAGATTTTTACTAACAATGGTCCTCTAGTATAGATGTCATTTGACAATTTTGTTATTATGTCCGAGGAGAGACTGCCCGTTAGAATGCCGGACTCTCCTTCGGGAGACCCGGGTTCGAATTCTCTGTAAGGTGTGGAGTGTTTTCTGTCGGGGATAAAACTAAAACTCTAACTTGCACAGTTCGCGGCGACTGCACTAGTCAGGCGGCCTTAATTCCTCAGCATCAAGACCCCTCTGCCATACACAAGCAGGTACTATATTGGCAGTAAATGACAGTTTTTGACAATTTGATAGTCATTATGTTCACCCCAGCATCCCAGGGTCCCAGTTTCTGTAACATAATCGTACCCGGTCCGGGTAGTTTCCTCCTCTTCATTCAATGTAGCGAGTTCTCAACTACACCAGCAAGCACCGTGGAACCTTCATCATTGTCTTGAGGGGCCGCGTTAACGTAGCTCCTAAACTCTTGCCTGGCGACCCGGCGGTCATGGGTTCGAATTCCATGGAGACGGATTTGTAACATTGATCTGGGCTGCCAGGTGGATTCAGCCAAAACTGGCCAGGACATGCCACGGGAAGCGAAGGTGGCCGGCGGGATATTGACCACGTGACCGCAGCGCCGATTGTCTATGGGTCTTGTGACATATGATACACATATGGGTGCAGTAACTTATGATACAAATATGGGTCCAGTAACATACTATACAAATATGGGCCCAGTAACATTTGATACACATATGGGTCCAGTAACATGTGATACAAATATGGGTGCAGTAACATATGATACACATATGGGTGCAGTAACTTATGATACAAATATGGGTCCAGTAACATACGATACAAATATGGGTCCAGTAACATATGATACAAATATGGGCCCAGTAATATATGATACAAATATGGGTCAAGTGACATACGATACAAATATGGGTCCAGTAACATGTGATACACATATGGGTGTAGTAACTTATGATACAAATATGGGTGCAGTAACATATGATACACATATGGGTGCAGTAACTTATGATACAAATATGGGTGCAGTAACTTATGATACAAATATGGGTGGAGTAACATATGATACACATATGGGTGCAGTAACTTATGATACAAATATGGGTCCAGTAACATGTGATACAGATATGGGTGCAGTAACTTATGATACAGATATGGGTGCAGTAACATATGATACACATATGGGCCCAGTAATATATGATACAAATATGGGCCCAGTAATATATGATACAAATATGGGCCCAGTAATATATGATACAAATATGGGCCCAGTAATATATGATACAAATATGGGCCCAGTAATAAATGATACAAATATGGGCCCAGTAATATATGATACAAATATGGGCCCAGTAATATATGATACAAATATGGGCCCAGTAATATATGATACAAATATGGGCCCAGTAATATATGATACAAATATGGGCCCAGTAATATATGATACAAATATGGGTGCAGTAACATATGATATACATATGGGCCCAATAATATATGATACAAATATGGGCCCAGTAATATATGATACAAATATGGGCCCAGTAATATATGATACAAATATGGGTCCAGTAACATGTGATACACATATAGGTGCAGTAGCTTATGATACAAATATGGGTGCAGTAACATATGATACACATATGGGTGCAGTAACATGATACAAATATGGGTCCAGTAACATATGATACAAATATGTGTCCAGTAACATATGATACAAATATGGGTGCAGTAACATATGATACACATATGGGTGCAGTAACTTATGATACAAATATGGGTCCAGTAACATATGATACAAATATGGGTCCAGTAACATATAATACAAATATGGGTCAAGTAACATATGATACAAATATGGGTCCAGTAACATATGATACAAATATGGGTCCAGTAACATATGATACAAATATGGGTCCAGTAACATATGATAAAAATATGGGTCCAGTAACATATGATACACATATGGGTCGAGTAATATATCTTACAAATATAGGTCCAGAAACATATGATACACATATGGGTCCAGTAACAAATGCCCATTGCGTCTTACGGCGTGTAGATTGATCCTGTACCTTCTGACTGTATCATTATCTGGAATATTTGTATGTGGTCGGTTATCATTATACGGCTCTTCTGTGTAGTATGGCCATATATTAATTATATAATTGCGTCATATGAATATTGCGTAATCGTTTAATTTTACACAAATAGTGACATCCTTTGATTAAAAAAAACAAAACAATTGACATGTCATTATACATTTACAGATATTTATGTGTTGACATATTAATTCTGATATGTCCAAATTCTGTGCAATCTTCAATCGGTTGGATTTATTTAGACTGCTTTTTTTTATCTTTTTCTTTCTTTAGTCTATTATATTCTTCCACATTTTGCTTTTCTTTCTCTTTATGCATCATAAGTAGAATTTCATGCTTCATTAATTTCTTTCTTGCTTTTTTGTTCGGTGCAATTTTATGTATACAAGGGATAATGTATTATATATCTGTTGTAATTCAAATAAAATGTACCACTGTTTGTGGTATCTCCGTGTAGTTACACCTGTTCTGTTCACTAACATTGTACATCTTCCATTTCATTGTCGTCTGCTTTACATAAGACCAGATGCAAATCTATGTTCTTTGGGTGTCTTCTTCAAAGTGTGCACTTGTAACCTCGTATTTTCTATGCCTAGAATCAGACTTTCCAGACTGTGATTGAGACACCGGGACAATTGACTTAACGATTCACCGCAGAAGGATTATATATCACCCAATGTGACATTCCATTTGGACACAATGACGATAATGCGCCTTTTATTGCGCCTCATCTTCTGCAATTGTAATGCTCAGGGAATGGACATTTACACTGTAATACTTGTTCATTTGATTGTGTACAATGTTTGGTTGAAACCCACTTTTTTGTTTGGCACTAAATCAGTTAAATATAAGAAGAATAAATTATGTTACACATATTAATATTGTCACTACTGAAACTAATAATAATAATAATAATAATAATAATAATAATAATAAGAAGAAGAAGAAGAAGAAGAAGAAGAAGAAGAAGAAGAAGAAGAAGAAGAAGAAGGGGAGGAGGAGGAGGAGGAGGAGGAGGAGGAGGGGAGGAGGAAGAGGAGGAAGAGGAGGAGGAAGACGACAAACTGAATACTAAAATTTAATTATTTGGCGTCTATTAACACTTGATGATGTTTTACCTCAACGTTTCTCACATACTACGTCCGCACGGGCGGACATTTGAAGCTTTTAGATTAAACATTCTACCTATTGAAAATCCACAGAGTTCGATTTATATTAACCATGTTCGAAACACAGCTGTGCGCGATTTGGCAGTAGAACGCGTTGCGCTGGTTTTAACGAATTGGAGTACTGAACTTCGCCTCCGTGGCGAAGTGGTCAAGCCGTTTGACTCGGGTTCCGAAGGTTGTGGGTTCGATTCCGGGCCGCGTCCTTCGGTTCACGAGTGCAATTTTTCGGAGACTCCTGTGGGTCGTCGCTAGAGCTACGGAGTTCGTGCTTTGTGCGACGCTTTCCACGCTGCGGAAAGAGACCGAGCCATATGGGATAAAACCCGTTGTAATGAAGTCGACCCTGTCGACTTTTAAGCGACTTTTTTTTTTTTTTTACCAATTGGTATGGGAGCCGGTCGTTCAGAAAGCAATGGTAAACTACTGAACGTAAACTTGCCTAGACATCAACAACAGCAGAAAAATGCTGGTGTTGACAGCGATGTCCTGTAAAAAGGATATGAAAAAGAAATATTTTAATGGGGTGGGAAAAGGGGGGGGGGGGGACATTTATCGTCCCTATTGCATTTTTTGGGACAAAGTTATATGTGATAAAAAAAAAAAAAGCGGGACTGTCTGCAACTGTCTAGAATACAGTAACTACGATAGACTCTGGTTATTCCTTCTGCTACCACTACCTAGTGTTGCCAAATGTACCGGGTTTCCGTGACAGTCCCGGATTTTTATGAAATAATTCAATCCCAAAAAATGTTTTCAAGACGTTCGTTTGTCCCGGTTTTCCCTCAGTCAAATGGTAGATCAAAGTTAAATCAAAGTGTTTCTCGATTTTCATTTGATAACTTCAAATGTCGGCGCCCACAAATGCAGTAGTTTCTCTTTCATTGTCACTATGGGTAATACCGTTTGTCAGTTTCTGCTTGTTTTGACTTGTACAGAATTAGTTGTAAGCTAAGCTGTTAGCATTTCACAATGTGATCTCTGTGTCTGGTGAAATTAATAACGTTTGATAGTTTCTATTGGTGAAAATAATTGACATATTTTTTTTTTTAAATCATAATAACGGATTTTAAAACATACAGAATAGAAAGTGTTCATTCAATAATCAATATTTAGAAGAATGATCGGTCATAAAACAAGGAACCAAGGACCACGAAGTAGAGTGCATTATTGCAGATGTTATGTGTCCTTTAAAGGTAGGGCATATCAGGCCACGTAGGAAGCCAGAATACAAATCGAAGATCTATTCTGCAAGAACTTCAAAAAGAATGGACAGTCATTTTGTAAAACAGGGACAGTGGCATACTTGACATTGTGATGATATGCTTGTTAACATCATATGTGGTGACCGTACTCATTTTTGTAATATATTTAATCGTACTTTAAAAAAAAAAAAAAAAACTTCGATATCAACTTCATGTTTATTTTCGATGTAATGTTAAGTTCACAAGTTTGCCATTAGTTTCTGAACGAGAAATCAACATTTCAGTGCAATCCACCGAGGTCTGTGAAGTGAACAAACTACCTTGCCGTAAGCACACAAGACATTTTGCTCGGATGCGTTGTAGTTCTAAGCCACGCTGACCTCTGATTACTCTTATGCTTCAAAGAGTGTCCGGGTTTCTCAATTACACAATCAGACGCTCCTACAACTACTTGCTATGTGTAAGTATGTGTGTGTGTGTTTATGTGTGTGTATGTATTGAATACCATGCTTGATTACA
>OY992883.1:61379412-61394412 GCA_963921405.1 Cepaea hortensis
AACACGGGAGTGTTTATGGTATAACACGGTAGTGCGTCTGGTATAACATTGGAGTGTATCTGTTAAAACACGGGAGTGTGTATGGTATAACACGGTAGTGCGTCTGGTATAACATTGGAGTGTATCTGTTAAAACACGGGAGTGTGTATGGTATAACACGGTAGTGCGTCTGGTATAACATTGGAGTGTATCTGTTAAAACACGGGAGTGTGTATGGTATAACACGGTAGTGCGTCTGGTATAACATTGGAGTGTATCTGTTAAAACACGGGAGTGTGTATGGTATAACACGGTAGTGCGTCTGGTATAACATTGGAGTGTATCTGTTAAAACACGGGAGTGTTTATGGTATAACACGGTAGTGCGTCTGGTATAACATTGGAGTGTATCTGTTAAAACACGGGAGTGTGTATGGTATAACACGGTAGTGCGTCTGGTATAACATTGGAGTGTTTATGGTATAAAATAAGAGTGTGTCTGGTATAACACTGGAGTGTGTCTGGAATAACATTGGAGTGTATCTGTTAAAGCACGGGAGTGTGTATGGTATAACACAGTAGTGCGTCTAGCATAACATTGGAGTGTGTTTGGTATAACACTGGAGTGTGTCTGGTATAACACTGGAGTGTGTCTGGTATAACACTGGAGTGTGTCTGGTATAACACGGGAGTGTGTCTGGTATAATACTGGAGTGTGTCTGGTATAACACTGGAGTGTGTCTGGTATAATACTGGAGTGTGTCTGGTATAACAGTGGAGTGTGTCTTGTATAACACTGGAGTGTGTCTGGTATAACACGGGAGTGTGTCTGGTATAACACGGGAGTGTGTCTGGTATAATACGGGAGTGTGTCTGGTATAATACGGGAGTGTATCTGGTATAACACGGGAGTGTGTCTGGTATAACACTGGAGTGTGTCTGGTATAACACGAGAGTGTGTCTGGTATAACACTGGAGTGTGTCTGGTATAACACGGGAGTGTGCCTGGTATAAGACGGGAGTGTGTCTGGTATAACACTGGAGTGTGTCTGGTATAACATTGGAGTGTGTCTGGTATAACACGGGAGTGTGTCTGGTATAACACGGGAGTGTCTCTGGTATAACACTGGAGTGTGTCTGGTATAATACGGGAGTGTGTATGGTATAACACGGGAGGGTGTCTGGTATAACACGGAAGTGTGTCTGGTATAACACGGAAGTGTGTCTGGTATAACATTGGAGTGTTTATGGTATAAAATAAGAGTGTGTCTGGTATAACACTGGAGTGTGTCTGGAATAACATTGGAGTGTATCTGTTAAAGCACGGGAGTGTGTATGGTATAACACAGTAGTGCGTCTAGCATAACATTGGAGTGTGTTTGGTATAACACTGGAGTGTGTCTGGTATAACACTGGAGTGTGTCTGGTATAACACTGGAGTGTGTCTGGTATAACACGGGAGTGTGTCTGGTATAATACTGGAGTGTGTCTGGTATAACACTGGAGTGTGTCTGGTATAATACTGGAGTGTGTCTGGTATAACAGTGGAGTGTGTCTTGTATAACACTGGAGTGTGTCTGGTATAACACGGGAGTGTGTCTGGTATAACACGGGAGTGTGTCTGGTATAATACGGGAGTGTGTCTGGTATAATACGGGAGTGTATCTGGTATAACACGGGAGTGTGTCTGGTATAACACTGGAGTGTGTCTGGTATAACACGAGAGTGTGTCTGGTATAACACTGGAGTGTGTCTGGTATAACACGGGAGTGTGTCTGGTATAAGACGGGAGTGTGTCTGGTATAACACTGGAGTGTGTCTGGTATAACATTGGAGTGTGTCTGGTATAACACGGGAGTGTGTCTGGTATAACACGGGAGTGTGTCTGGTATAACACTGGAGTGTGTCTGGTATAATACGGGAGTGTGTATGGTATAACACGGGAGGGTGTCTGGTATAACACGGAAGTGTGTCTGGTATAACACGGAAGTGTGTCTGGTATAACACGGGAGTGTGTCTGGTATAACACGTGAGCGTTCCTGGTATAACACAGAAGTGTGTCTGGTATAATACAGGGGGGTTGCTGGTATAACACGGGAGTGTGTCTGGTATAACACGGAAGTGTGTCTGGTATAACACGTGAGTGTTTCTGGTATGACACGGGAGTGTGTCTGGTATGACACGGGAGTGTGTCTGGTATAACACGTGAGTGTTTCTGGTATAACACGGAAGTGTGTCTGGTATAACACAGGAGTGTTTCTGTTATAACATGGGAGAGTGTCTGGTATAGCACTGGAGTGTGTCTGGTATAACACGGGAGTGTGTCTGGTATAACATGGTAGTGTGTCTGGTATTAAACGATAGTGTGTCAGGTATAACACGGTAGTGTGTCTGGTATAATACGGTAGTGTGTCTGGTATAACACGGTAGTGTGTCTGGTATAACACGGGAGTGTGTATGGTATATCAAGGGAGTGTGTATTGTATAACATGGGATCTCTTGGCAAGTTTACTTTCAGTAGTTTGCCATTGTTTTCTAAACTACAGGCGCCCATACCATTTCGGAAAAAACCAACGCAAGACGGTCTGTTGCTAAATCGCTCGCAGCTGTGTTTCAAACGCGGTATACGGAATTACGAAATCATGGTAAAACTGTATTAAAGTAATGCACTATGTAACATATGATATATATATTATTAAATTAATGTACTATGTAACATGTGTTATATTTAATTAAATTACTATAGTATATTCCGGAATCCCCCTATACCAGTCTCTAACTCAGTGTCCAGAGAGAACCAATACACTGATAAGCAACGGGCTGATATCCTAGATTCCCTAGTGACTTAATCTGTGAAAACGCTCCAACAACTCTAGTTCCAAAAACGGCAAGGCAGGATTTAGCAATATATCATAAGACCAACTATCTCTACACAAAGGACCACACACTTAAAGTAAAATACAAGTTGTTTTAGATATACTCATGAACGGCTGTACAAATAAAATAAAAACAAAATAGCAAGAATATTTATCTTACACAACATAAAATAGAAAAGTACAGCATTACACAGCCATCGGATTTCCATTTCAAAAACAAAAATTCCAAATTCGTCCTCGTCTAACCTGCTTCATCAGCTGTGGTTATAATTGAGGATCGTGGTTTTTGTGGGTTTATTTACCCTAATTCTTGTCTTGTGAGTCCTTTCTCGGACTGGTTATGCATCGTTTGTGTCTGTGACGTCAGCAGTGGTCGGCGGCTATCCTTTGTGCTCTTCTGTTGTTGTGGTTTTCTTTGTTTGTGTAGGCTCCTGGCTCGTCTGGCTGCAGTCCTTATAAGGACTTTTCGTAATCCCCCTCCAGCTGGGGGATCGGTCCGTGGCTGTCCTTTGTGCATGTTTCATCTTGTTTTCTTTGGTGGTGCAGGCTCCTGGCTTTATTGGTTGCAGTCCTTAAAAGGACTTTTTATTTGGTCTTTTTGTCTCCTTTATTGTGTATTTTCTGTAGGAGCTTATCGACGTTTTCATTTTCCTCCTTGTGCCTGTTTTCACTGTTGCGTTTGCGATAGTGCTGCCTAAAGTTTTCTTCCTCCGTGGTCAGCCATGGGACTATTTTACCGTCATCTATATAGTACTCGAAGTCGTTCTCACGGTCGTAGAGTACTACTGGGTATACCATCGGTTTCCCCCGGAGTTTCTTAGGCTTCTTCTTTTCTTTTTCTTCCCAGCGCCTTCTGAATTCCTCGCGCTTGAGTTCCTCCTTGTCGACTGGGTATTCTGTGCCTCCTTCAGAGATCCGACGGTATAGTAGTTCCCTCTTGGGCGTTGTGGTTGGGCTGCTGGCTTCAGCTTGCGGTTCAGGCTCGGTCTCTTGGTTTTCTTCTTGCTGTTTCTCTGTGAGTTCTTGTGTGGCTTCTGTTATTTTGTTTTGAAAGAGTCCCATTTCAGCTCTATGCAATTCTCTTTCGGTCTTGATCATTTGTAGGATTTCTTCGTTCTCCTTCTTCATCTCAGCCATGCGCTGAATCTCTTGTTTGATGTCGAGCTGGATTTCTTTCATGTCGGCCAGCAGCTTCTCATTATCGCTGGTCGGAGACGTCGTCAGCAGTGCCTTGACTTGCTTCTTCAACTCGTCTATCTGCTTTTGAAGTTGATCTCTTTCAGCTTGTGCTATACCCGTGGCTGTCTCGCCCCTCTGCATTGCTTCCTTGAATGGTGTCTTTGTGATGATGGCGATCTTTAAGACGTCTCTGTGTCTCTGCAGGTACGGACAGCCCAGGTATCTTGCACCGTGTTTGCCCAGACAGTTGGCGCACTTTCTTCTGTTGTTAGGAGCTCGGAAGTCCGTGTCCAGCTTGGCCAGCGGACACTCCTTGAAGGCGTGGTGATCGGCGCAGTATCGACAGATTTCCGACTTACTGCGACACGTTGCTCTGCTGTGGCCGGCCCTCTGGCATTTTGAACATTGCGTGATTCTTGGTATGAATCTCTCTGGTTGCTGCAGTCTCTTGTTGAGTGATGCTGTGGTCGGCATTTCGCTGCCCTCCGATGTCACCACTGCCAGGGTTGTAGGTATCTTGGAGTAAGTGAGAAGCCGCTCCGCCTTCAAGACTCGGATGTGAAGATTCTCTTCACGTAGCTGCTTCAGGATTTCTTCATCTGTCAGCTCCACCGGAATCCGCTTGACAACCCATCGGACTGTTTTTGAGTCGGTGTTTCCGACTCTGGTGTCTTTCTCCTCCTTCTTCTCTGCTGTCTTGATTCTTGACTGTGTTGGGCTGTCAATCTTCTCCCTCGTTGTAGCTTCAGATATAGCTGTAGTATCAGGCTCTTTGATGCAGCTAGCAGGTGGGCTCTCAACGTTCTTCTTCTTGTTGTCGGCTCCCACGCTGCACATCTTGGCAACAGCGTGTTTCTTGTTGGATTTTCCACGTGACATTTTCCCGCTGATCAGGCTTCTTGACAGAATAATGCGACTTGACTTGTTAGCGCTCGCAGTGCGAATGACGACATGCCATCGGATTAAGATTGCGGAGCACTATATGAATATCACAATAGCTCAAAAATACAATAAACAAACAAAACACTAGTTATCCGAATTATAGACATCATATATACTCATCAAATGCCAACAGTGTTGAGCAGGATAGTGTATATTGGTGTGAAGAAACCATACAGCTGTAATTGTCACTGTCTGTGACACGGCTAAGAAAGTATAGGAAATTATCAGATTACGGACTTCAGTCAAATGAAACAGGAGGGTATGCTAAGATGGTGTAGAGAAGCAACGAGCATATGCCAAACATGTACATACCTTACAAGGACTTCAGACCAGGTGAACAGAAATTATATACCTGGTAAATAATATTGTTTACGTATGCTGAATGTTAAAATATATTAGGAAAGAGAATAAACAATATATAATAACGACAATGGGAATAATAATAAATATGCTAAATTTGACTTCAGCATGAGTGCAGTCGGACCAAGGCTCGATGTCAGCTCTCGTTGTTTGCTACTGGAGGTCAAGTCTGGCCACTGATTCCTGCGTTCACTCATGACTATCATATGTGATGGTCCAAACATTTCACTGGAGGTCAAGTCTGGCCACTGATTCCTGCGTTCACTCATGACTATCATATGTGATGGTCCAAACATGTCACTGGAGGTCAAGTCTGGCCACTGATTCCTGCGTGCACTCATGACTATCATATGTGATGGTCCAAACATTTCACAAACCAACAGCAGGCTCTTGCTACAGGACTTGGATTTTTAAAACATGTCACACGTGTCCAAGGTTTTGGTTATGGCAACTTGGTCAAGAACAACACAAGGATAACAAATAAGAAGTGTATTATGCATTATAACACAATATATGAACACCAGATATAACGGGATAAACATAGGGAGTGTTGAATAACGGGTGCGTTGCCTTAGCGTATAATTATATTACCAGATATTTTCTGTGGAATGATGTCAAATCTGAAACTATAGAAATAAATATGATCACTGTCTGATCGAGAAATATGGGCTCTTATATAGACATAACATGACAAGAAAATGGAGACTGGCCATAAGTAAAGTAACAGGAAATAAGAAGAGTATTTTTAAGCAGTGGCATCCACAGCAGCGGATGGACACGCCATAGAAAGCAAGACGGAGAAGATGAATGTAATAATATCTTTCTGACAGTTGTGACAGTCGTATAGTGGCATCCATCTACGCCAATGTTAGTATACACACATTGTTTTAGTACCTGTTAGTATTTTACTTTACAATATTGAACTTTATATAGGAATGTGCCATGGGTCAAAAGTGTAGAGAATGGAAAGTGAGTTTAGAGTAAGAGAAATAATCTCAATAACAGGGTGAGATGAGGAGTTACCTAACCCTGGAGTACCCAGTAACACTGACAGTCGCTCAAACGCACAGACTGACTGAGAAACCGAGAAGTTTAGCAAGTCACTCAGGACTCAGGAATCAGGCTGTCAACATCGGTCAGGAAGGCTAGTGATATTAGTAATTTTTCACATGAATTGAGAAGTAATAAGAAAGAATTTGGTTAAGCTGAAGGCTTGAAATAAGGGAACTGAAGAACAAGTAATCCTCTTGTCGACGCATACTAGACCGCCGACTAGGAACTGAGGACACTGCGTAAGGAACAAAGCGGAACTCTGCCAATGCGGTTGCTGGGGCAGCGGGGAACACTCAATAAACGTCTGTTGTTAACATGACACGGTGTATGGCTTCTTTTGTTTCTATTCAAGCGAGAATGTGCTGTACTACCAGTTACGAGCCAACACATCAATAATAGACAATTGGGCAGTTCATGGCAGAATGATTGTTTTATAATGTATTGCTTAATCTGTCCTTGAGGTTCACTAGGATCTATTCCTCCAGTTCGCTGTGGCAATCCATCCTACATTATATCTGGTCTAGAAGTAAAGTATTATACAAGTACAAGTCAAGTCAAAAATACCGTTTTACTTCATGAAGCATATTGCACTAGCACTGTATGTTTACACCAATCGGCACTAGATTGCTGATGGGGTCAATATGACGATGTCAGCCATTACTTTACGAAATTCCTGCTATCTATTTTTTAGACTGAGTCGACCTGGGAAAGTGTACACAGTTACACAAATCTGGGTAAATTATTAGCAATATAAAACTACACTCTAATGAAGAACCCCACACAAGTCCCATAACTTTGGTCAGCTTGTTAGAATCAGTAAACCGTTGTAACCCCAGTGCCGCTGCGCTGCCTACTTTTGGTGACCGAACTCAACTCTTTTCTGAGTGGTCTCGAGGTATGGTGTCCGCCTCGAGTGCTCGAGGTCCCGGGTTCAGGCCCCGGTGAGGACCTGTATTTATTTAAAAAATCCACCTGGACTTCCAGTAATAAAATTTCCCCTGGTCTCTGGGTAGTGAGATCGGACGCCCGTGTGTATTGTTGCGCACGTAAAAAATCCCTTGGCAGTTGGAAATCGAAAAAGAGGAGCCTAACGGCGCTGCCCGGGCAAAATTTCGAATTAAAAATCTACCCAAAGTATTTCAGGATCCTCGCCGATGCAACGGAGTTCGTGCATTGAGCTGAGTTTCTCCAGACTCAGGTTTGAGTTAGGAGGAAAACGGAGGGAGGAAAAATTATGGGTTAAAGCGTGTGCCGTGATGTTGATCCAACGACAAAAAGAAAAAGACTAGCTATGTTGTTTTACGTCCACGTAGCAATGGTGCGAGGCAATGGCAGGTGGAAGTCACTGAGCTTTCCGTGGAGTTTTCAAGTGCAGCTGTCAGCCCTTTATAATAAATTATTCTAGGCACTAATGTTTGTATTTATTCAACGCTGAACCATGGGTAAGTATACACACAAGATATCTTATTTAAAATTTTAAAAAAATACAAAAATCAACAAAGCAACACAAGAAAAAAAAAAATAAAGAATGCTCTTGTTCATTTCTTATATTTGTTCAATCAATATTTATGTATGATATTTTCTACTACTATAAGATTATGGGCCGGCTCCCTGGCGAAGGGTTTAACGACTTTCTCCGTAGTTCCGTAAGTCAGCTGCGCGAGATTCGGTAGCAGATCGCGTCGCGTTGGTTACTTATGGGGATATGCTAGCCGGTCGCTCAGAAATCAATGGCGAACTACTGAGCGTAATCTTGCCAAGAACATTAACAGCAGCTGATTAACGCTGGTGTTGACTACAACGTCCTGTAAGGGATATGCAACTTTTTAAAAAAAAAAGGTTATGACGGATTGTTTCATGTCAACACATCAGCCCATATTAAGGTTGAAGGAGTTACAATTATTATTTATTATTCTATATCCTATTATAAACTGGCAATTGTTCTCCTTCATTCCTGTGTCTAGGGGAGTGCGTCACATCTGTTTGTGCAGCTCAAAGGTCAGTGTGTCCGACTTCGGCTTGCACTTGTAACAGATTGCATCCAAGCTCACGGGTTTCTAAGGTTTCTATCCGTGGCTAGTTTTTCCTTTCCTAACAATTTTACCAGGACAGTAGCCTGAAGGCCTGCTTTTTGCGATGTCTAACTGCCGTGGGATGTTTTACCGGCTCCGTGGCCGAGGGGTTAGCAGCTTTCTCCGCTAACCCCGAATACTCTCGTCACGTGACGCGACGAGAATTAGCAGTGGTTCGAATCGCAAAAGTGACTTATGAGAGTATGGAGCCGGTCGCTCAGAAAGTCGTGGCGTGCTGATGAGCGTAATCTAGCCTAGGAATGAACATACAGCTGAAAGATGCTGGTGTTGACCGCAATATCCTGAAACAGGATGGAAACGCGGCAAAAAAAAAAAAAAAAGTAGGATATTTTACTGTGCGCAACTTGCACACGTGGTCTCCTGTTTTTCGCCCTTATACGAATGAGCTAAGTATCTGATGTCACTACTCAAGAGAACGGGGATAGGGTGGGTTTAGAGATTGAGGCGTATAGTAAATATCATTATATGCATATGATCCTTTGGAAAATGAACTATTGTCTATTTGACATCGAGTCTGTCGATGTTTTTACGGGAACTGTGCGAGGTCATGCCAGTGAAAATGTTCCGCTAAACACTTTATTTACCCACATGTTCAGTCAGTTATTGTCGTATTTGAGAAATACGCACAGTTCCTTACGGCACCTTTATTTTATTCTCCAGAAATCCACGTGACTATACAGATGCTCAAGAGGGACTCGTTGACTGTTGCATGTCATTTGGAGATATCATTAGAAGATGCCAAGGAGATGCCCTGAAGTGACTGAAAGCGACAGAGAAACGACGCTCCTCAAATATGTCCACACAAGAATGCCTCGACGGCCGAGGGACAGTCCTAGCAACTTTCCTCGGAACGATGCATCCAGCGACTCGCTATTTAGTTCCAGCAGCGTTTCTCGGAACGATGCATCCAGCGATTCAATGTTTAGCAACAACAGGTCACATTTCACCGAAAGAACCAGCTCAACCGTACCACCTGAATATCCTCCACGGAGTGATTTTAGACACCGGCACAATCATACATCTCAGGTCCCACTACCCTACAGAACATTAAGAGCTCATAGCAGTTCTTCACACAGTCGATCAGAAAGTCCCCGGACCTCTTCCAGACCCTCGCCATTTCTCCAAAAACGATGTCTGATTATTATGACAATCATTTCTGTAACGGCCAGTATTGTGACGTGCTGTGTCGTCGCCTTGTGTGTCGTTTACAAACTTGGGCCCATCCTAGACGACAACACTTTCCAGGAGGGCGACTACGAGGCTTGTGTTCCGTCCAGCCGACTAAGCCATGCCCGTTCCCACACAGCTGAACTTAGAGACTTCACTATCAAGCTCTTACCTGATGGTCTCGAATATTACTGCGCAAGGAACACTGGTCAGATGTCATCTCTGTTTCAGATAGTAAGTTCTTTCTTAATTACCATATTCTCATCTTTAATGCCATTGACAACTGGAGTATTTCCTGTCATTAAAGCTTACCCAAGTTTTAAGAGTATTAACTCATCTCGCATTCACTCAATAATTACCGCGTCGACATGATGCATGAGTTTTTTTTTTTTTTTTCATATCCTTTACAGGACATCGCTGTCAACACCAGCATCTTTCAGCTGTATGTTGATTTCTTGGCAAGATTACGCTCAGTAGTTTGCCATTGCTTTCTGAGCGGCCGGCTCACATACCCCGTAAGTTACCGATGCGATTCGAACCACTGCTGATTCTCACCGGCATCACGTTACCGACGATAGTATACGAGATTACGGAGAAAAGTCATAACCTCTAAGCCAGGAAGCCGGCGATGCATGAGTACACAAATAAAAACACTTTAAACACTGGAAGGCGCAAAGGACATATGCTGCTAGTACTAGTAGGGTGTATTTTTAATGACTGTGGGTTGTTGTGTGTGAATATTGCCGTTCCAAGTTTTGTATTTACTTTTTATGTTGCATGCGTTCCATCCATCCATCATGTGCCATGCCGATAAAAGTGGGCGGTTATGTTTTGCCATCTCACTCGATCACCAGAGTCGTGGGTCAGGATGCCTTGCCAGTTGTCACCAAGTTCTCCACATAATTTCTTCTCATAACATGCCCAAAAATATTTGACTGTCTACGTCTAATGACTCTAATCAGTTTACGATCTTCATTTGTTTCTTGAAGGACTTGGTCATTGGTTTTTCTGTCTGTCTGCATGAGTTCACAAAGGGTGAATACAAAACTTGGAACGGAAATATTGTCAAAAACCCCACAGTCATTACAAATACACCCTGTAAAATAAGTCATTGAATAAATGATCCGTGTACACGCCAGCGGGCGCACACGACATGTCCTGCTGTACCCTTATTCTTACAGACCAGTCGGCACTTCTAGGGTACAGTGTTCAATATACGGCCGGCCGTCTTCACTTCCCGAGGCATTTCTGGGTACCCACTTTAGACTGGGTCGGCACGCAACCCAGGTCAGTGTTAACATTCCGCCTTGATACGAATTCTAGATCACCACCAACAGGCCGCAGTCCAGTGTGTAGACCACAGTGCTCATTCATGTGAGTATATCTGGCCACAGTCCAGCGTACAGACCACAATGCTAATTAGTGTGAGTATATCTGGCCACAGTCCAGCGTGCAGACCACAGTGCTCATTCATGTGAGTATATCTGGCCACAGTCCAGCGTACAGACCACAATGCTAATTAGTGTGAGTATATCTGGCCACAGTCCAGCGTGCAGACCACAGTGCTCATTCATGTGAGTATATCTGGCCACAGTCCAGCGTGCAGACCACAATGCTAATTAGTGTGAGTATATCTGAAACAAGCCGGCTCGGTGGCGAAGGTTTCATGGACGCAGTTCGTAATCCCGCATACCGCATTCGAAACACAGCTGTGGCGATTTGGCAGCAGACCGCTGTACGTTGTTTTTTAAAAAAATGAAATAGTATGGTTGCCGGTCGTTCAGAAAGCAATGGCAAACTACTGAACGTAAACTTGCCCAGGAATCGCGAACAGCAAAATATTTTGGGGTTGACTGCTAAGTCCTGTAAAAGATATGCAACTAACATATCTGAAATAATAGGAGATACATTGTCAGCAGCTGATGTCTTCGGATTGAATAACCTGACACGATAAGTTAGTTAGTTACATGTCCTATACAGGACGTCACAGTCAACCCCATCATGTTTGCTTATTTGTGATTTACTAGTCAAGTTTTACGTTCAATAATTTGCCATTGCTTTCTGAATGACCGAGGCTCATACCATCGACATCAATGCAAGGCGGTCTGCTTCCAAATCTAATGCGACTCGGTGTGTCGGGGAATGATGACACGCGTTCACTGACACTAAGCCATAGCGCCGGAGACAGGATATGATCCAACAGTAATACACGTTATGGTTACAGTAAACTAATAGGGCAGTCCCTCACATATTGCCAGTATCATCATCATCATCATCATCATCATCATCATCATCATGTGCCATGCCAGTAAGCGTGGGCTGTCATGTTTTGCCATCTCACTCGATCACCAGAGTCGTAGATCAGCTCAGTGTTCTTGTCTCGACCATACATCGTGGCCAAGCCATCCAGGTATTTACTTCTCTGCCCTCCCCTTGTTCTCTTCCCCTCGATCTTGCCATTTGTCACCAAGTTTTCCCAAAATTGTGACTGTCTACGTCTAATTACTCTAACCGGTGTACGGTTTTCATGTGTTTCTTGTAGGACTTGGTCATTGGTTTTTCTGTCTGTCCATGGTATTCTTTGCATTCTCCTCAGAAATCACATTTCCACAGCCATCAGATGTTTTTCAGCTTGTCTGCTCATTGTCCACGCTTCACATCCATACAAAAACACAGGTTTTTATGTAGCACCTCAAAACTCTTTTTCCCGTTGCAAATGACATCTTTCTATTGGTCATCATGTTTTTCACCTTGGAAAATACTGCCTTTGCCATGAAGATTCTTGTTCTAATGTCTTCAAGGCATCTCCCATCAGTTGTTATGACTTTTCCGAGATAATTGTACTGATTCACTTGTTTAAGAATATTCCCATTTACTTGTATATTACATTGTGTTATTTCCTTCTTCATCGTGACGACCATAATCTGTGTCTTCTTACAATTTAATTCTAACCCAATTTGTTCACTGTGTGCAACAATCATAATTGCAAGTATATGAATTTATTTTTTTTTATTTTTAGCATATCCTTTTTACAGGACTTAGCTGTCAACACCAGCATCTTTCAGCTGTATGTTGATCTCTTGGCAAGATTACGCTCAGTAGTTTGCCATTGCTTTCTGAGCGGCCGGCTCACATACCCTGTAAGTTACCGATGCGATTCGAACCACTGCTGATTTGAACCGTCATCACGTTACCTGACGAGAGTATACGAGATTACGGAGAAAAGTCATAACCTCTAAGCCACGAAGCCGGCAAGTATATGAATACACAGTGTAAATCAGAGTGTCATTAGCAAACAATTTAATCACGTAGGGGATCACAAAGTCGTTAAAACGGCATACATATAAATCATCTGATTGAGGAGAGACGCACAAATACAATATATGCGAAACAAGAAAAGAGAAAACTATTCATCAATCTTACATTTACGTATTATACGAGGTACCATGCATATTTGACGGCAATGTCCCAATACTAACTTCAGATAAACAGGATAAACAAGGAAAACAATTGTATGTACATGTGTGCACCACGTGAACACAAGCCACACGTGACAAGTACACATAAGAAATATTACAGTCTAATGGTAGAACACATGCGGCTACCGCGCTAAGATTATGTGGTACATTCCGCAATGGGCCATCACAATAGTCTTGGTTCATCAATTGTGCGTCTGTGTGTATGTATGTGTGTGGGGGTGGCTGGGTGTATGTGTTCGTGGTTGTATATGTGTTGTTTGTGGTTGTTCAATGCAAGTCCTCCAGCACCGACCGAGTGCTTGGATTCCTGTAGAAAAAAAAATGTCTTTCGTCGCGTGTGTAACCACTCATGCACTACCTGCTGTACCTCTTCATCGGACCGAAAATTCTTTCCTCCCAATTACTCGATGAGTTGTCCACACAAAGACTGAAAAGTCTTTCCTCCCAATTACTCTATGAGTTGTCCACACAAAGACTGAAAAGTCTTTCCTCCCAATTACTCTATGAGTTGTCCACACAAAGACTGAAAAGTCTTTCCTCCCAATTACTCTATGAGTTGTCCACGCAGGTGGAAATCACTGGGGCTAAGTCTAGTGAGTACGGGGGAATGCGGTACATACAGAAAGTGGAGGTCTTCGACGGTTTCAACCGTTGCAAGGGCAGTATGGGGTCGAGCATTGTCATGTTGAAAAAGAACATCTTTACTCAGAAGTCCATGTCGTTTTGATTTAATTGCGGGTCTAAAATGATTCACAAGAAGATCAGTATACGTATCACTAGTGGCAGGTTTCCTTCCCTCTTGGCGTGTAGTGCTCTAAAATAACGTCTAGTTCATCCCAAAAGAGAGTCACTATACAACCACTGCAGATGGCTGCGGGTTTGACGAGGGGCGATGACACCATTCCTTTCTCGCTCTCTTCGTTTCCGGTTCGTGGTAGTGAACCCAGGATTTATCTCTAGTAACAATTCTAGATAGGAAACCATCATCTTCTGCTTCAAAGCACTGTAAAAGTTCTTATCTTAACAAGCATCATGGCGTCGTTGTTTCAATTCTTGAGTAAGCTGTCACTTTGCAGTATTGTCGCAAATCATGGATGATGTGGTGTGCTGAACCATGACTGATGTCAAAATGTGCGGCAATGTTACTCACGGTGAATCGGTGGTTTTTCTGTACGAAGCCTTCAACGGCTGTAATCGACTCTGAGGTCACTACTTGGTGTGCCTGATCCTGCCGTAAACAGTCTGTCACAGACTCATGCCGTTTTGAAACTTCCTACTCCACTCATACACTTGCTGGACTTGCATGCACTACTGTACTGGACCTTCATGTGCCGATGAATTTATATAGGTTTCACCCCTTCACTGGTTAAAAAACGAAGGATAGCAGAACGCTGATCCTCTTTGGTACATGTCAAAATTGACCAGTCCTTATGACGTCACCGTATTCTTCTGCACCATGATGTCAAGTGCTTAACGCGCTTAATAATCTTAACAACAATATTGACCAGTTACAAGACAATGTCATGATTATTGTAATTTGTATCACACTTTTAAGGTTCTTATTTGAATCCCCCCTTATATATATATATATATATAAATCGTTGTGTGTATGTATGTATGTATGTATGTCCGTCCTTTATGCGTTCGCGAACGGTCCAACCGATTGAGATGAAATTTTCTACACGTTTTCCTTTCATTCCTGTGCAAGCAACTGTGATAGTTTTATCTATCAGCTATCAGCTATTACCTTCCTAAAATTTAATTTTGTAATTACATGACTGAACATAAGAAAATATAAAAATATATGACAAAAATGGATATAACTTTTAGTAGCATTGTTATATATTAAGTTAAGTCCCCTGGCTATAGAAAT